>JAQHUG010000735.1:175775-194530 GCA_028555095.1 Dicrostonyx torquatus | reverse complement strand
AAATATAAATTTTTCTTTTAACAATAATAAAAAAAAGACACCATCAGTGGCCTTTGCTGTTTAATGTGATACCACCAAACTTTAAGCACAATCTATGGAATGCCTCCTTCTCTTAACACTCTTCAAGTCTGGCAGTATCATAGGAATGTAATGGCTAAACAATACAAAGCTCCTGGTCAGAACTCATAGACCACATGTCCTTGCACACTCATGGTTGTCAAACGTTAATTCAAGCTTGGTGAACAATGATGCAGCTACAGTTATGTGTTTCTTTTGATCATCACACAAATAGGAGGTAGCATGTAATCTAAAGACCCTCCTTGCAAAGCTCATCATGTTACTGACCAGGAGAGAAATTACAGATGGCTGTGTACACATGAGCATTTGCTATCTATTAATGTCACAGTTCATAGAAAAGGAAATGGTGGCCTGCTTCTTGAATCCCTTTTGACTACATATGTGCCCCTCCTAAACATAGACTACTACTGGGTCTTTGCAGTTATACAAAGGACAGGAAATCTGGCTGTTAGCCTTCACAGCTAACTACAGCTCCCTTAACCAGGAAACATATCAATAAAGATGTGGGTTGGGTTTTGTATCTGCATTTGACCTATGCAATCGATTATTCATTTGGTGTGTGGTGCGGAGAGGTGAGCAGAGATGACAACTCAAAGCAGCTTTGGTAGCCCATTGTCCTTCCACTACCTGTCTTCAGACATTCCAAGAATAAACAAAATCTCCACAATATTGACACAGTGACCCCAGAGTCCCAGGCCTTTGGGAGCAGTAGGCTTAACCAATGACAGCAGAAACCTCTTAATTTCCTCACAGGGAGAAGAGAACTGATGGTTCACAAGACAGGAGAAAAGCACCTGGCAGATGAGTCTCAGCTACTGCTTTGACTGAACAAGGCATTTTCTGAAATCCACGGAGCTCAAGAAAGAATTCATGCCGAATCTCTGGCTACATGCAGCATATTTATCACCAATAGCAACTGCTTGATTTTCCTGTCAGTTCCTGTCAACCATGACCTGAAAGAGCACCCAGTAAAATTCCTTTTGAATTGCAGAGACAGCTAAGAGAGCTAGAGAGAACTGCATTGCAATTGCTGGCATGTTCTAAAACGCTAGGAACAGTCTAGAAGGCCTCCAAAGCTTTCACAATGGCAGGTCATCATGTAGCCACTATGAATGGATGGCAGGTGGTTTTGCCCTTTGTATACCTTCTACTGCTGCTTAAAGAGACCCAGTAAAGGATGCTCACCCTACCTGCCTGCTTTACTCGTCAGTGGCAGTCAGATGATGTTTTCGGCAGAGGGCAAGAATAACTCCAGTTTCTCTACAAAGTGAAATACACACAGTACATGTGTAAAATGAACCACTTTATTGAACTACAGGAGCAAAAATAGTGGATGTAGCCACATTTTTAACAGAACAAGCAAAAAATGCTACACTCTGTTCCCTGTTTCTCCTGAAAAAGAACAGGCTTGCTAGAGGCCTGTGTCAGTGGTAGGATCAGAGTTATAGGAGATTTCAATCATGTGTGACTGAAGCCACTTATCAGGTGACCGTCAAAATCCATTGCACCTCCTGATCAGGATGATCAATGCTCCCTTTACTTCCATGGGGAAGTGAATCATTTGATTTAGACTAAAGGTTATTGTTCTTGTATGGTGGGTTTTGGGCTGGCTACACCAGCAAAACTGGAGAAACTGCTGACAGATGATGGGCATCTATGTACCAGCATGTAGAATTTTTCTTGCAGGTAGGCAGACCTCTGTGGACTTGGACAGAGGTCCCTGGCTGTTTTGCCCTACCTTGGCAACCTTCTCCAGTGCCTTGGTCTCAAGTGGGCACTTCTTGGGATTTTAAGCTGAAACTCCCACCCCCATGTTGGAAAAGCACAGACCTCTTCTCACTTGTAGAAACTGTGCTAGCAGGAGCAGCTATTATGTAAAAGATGGACTCCAGGGTATTGGTGGTCATGGTAAGTGAAAAGATGGGTGATCTGTCTGGGTCAAAACATTTGAGCCATCTGCTTCTACCATGGCTTAACCCATCCATCTCCAGCACAAGCTTGTAAAAAAATACTTTAACAGAGAATATGCTGTACAGAACTAGGATTTGATACTGTATATTACAATGCTAAAATAGCTATATAAATACTATACAGGCATGGAATCATGCCATTGGGAAGGGCTCACTGATGAAGCCCTGCAAACCTACTGTCATCCTGCCTAAAGCGAAATTTCTGTACAGCAGGGACAGGGAAAGCAAGGTTGGACTGTTTCTGAACACAACAGGTGTGCACAGACCTAGTTACAGTCCCCACTGGCTACCTATAGCAGCACAGTTGAGCCACAAATGGAAGTGGTCCCATAAGAACCACATCTTCCAATACTTTGAAAGGAATTTAGCACTAGAAAATCTGCCAAGACCACAGATGTGCTTCTGCAGGTCTAGGCAGCAGTTATCCCTTGGTGGGTACCACAGGAATGAGAACACACTTCAGGTACCCATACAGAAAGAAGTGGGTTCTTTTCTGATGTGTCACTGGCATCCGTATTGGTAGACACCCTTAGTTCCTGCCACCTATGTTCTGTTATGAGTGGCTGGTTGGCACTGGACGCAAACAAGGCTTCAGATGGAGGTTCGCAGTTCTAGGCCTGGGTCGGGGGCAAGGGAAGTGGGAGTGTGCGTTCCAGTGCACTCACACAACAGCCCCGGCACTGCGCTTTAGTCTGGCATTTCGATATTTAATTTGGGTGGAGGGAGGACATATTTGCCAGGGCTCTGGGTGATGACCACTCTGGCCTTCTTGCGAAACATAGGTGCGATTTTAGGAGGTTCTGGAATGGGAGTTTCTTCTGTTTCCTCATTATCTTCATGGTGGAGATCATATGAAATGTTTCCATACTCTCTCAAAAATGGGAATATTTCAAGCAGAAACTGACAGAAATCTTTGCGAATACCAAACCACCCTGAAAAATAAGAATTTTTTTCTTTCAAACACTAGGGTTTCATGTCACATTTCTTTCCTGAACAATGAGTTTTAATGGCACTATATACCACTGCAGTCAGTTTCCTCACAAGTGAAGGTTGGCCAGGATCTAATTGCCTAGTTCTCAGAGTGGGACCCCAGGCCAGTAGTGGCAGCATCCTTAGGTCCCAGTTGGGAGGTGATTCTCCAGCCTCCAATCAGAGCACATGGTTGAATATAGTGAGGTAGACTAAATAGTGAAGCTTTACCTGACTGGATTTGGTTCCATTCCCCAGCACTCACAGAGGACTGCGAATTGCTACCCTTTCTGTGACTTTAACCCCAAATAAATAAACCTTTCTTATACTCCCTTCTGGGATATTATGGAACTATTTTGTACACCAACCAAAGACCACCTCCAAAGTACATGCCATAGTATATTAGTTAAGACAGAGTAGCCTAGCTCCATGAAACAGAAAATATTCTATTCTATTGAGGAGAGATGGGTAGAAAGGGGCCTGGGATGACTCTTGGCGTTTTGCTGGAAGATGTGGATTTTTCATGGATCCAGAAAGAATCTAGAGTCCATTTTTAAGGAGCATAGAATGGGAACTCAGAGAGACATCTGACATGTCTGGTCCTACCTCCACTAGTCCCTGCAGTATGCACTGGGAATGAGCTATAATACAGACTAGCAGCCCAAAGCAAATGTGATAGTATGTCCTTTCTGAGGAGCACCACTCCCCTTCCTCATCTTAAAGTACCCAGAATACTTCTAAACTGGGGTCCTGAGATTCATCCTGTCACAAAGCACAGTACATGCACAGACTGAAGACTCACACACATACACACACACGCATGTACACATGTACACGCATGCACACATGCACACACACACAGAGAAAGAATTTCTTAGTCTATGAACGTACAGTGATTTCCTCCTTTTTGTCCAAATGTTGTTGCCATCAGTGTGATCAATGACAGCCACAGGGGAACAAATATTGGAATACAGGAAAAAGCGTTGTGGCCATCCAGTTTGTGAACCAGCAGGATCTACAGAAAGACAAAGTCAAGGTGGTATTGATGTGTCACCAATAAATAGACCAAGTCTGCAGCTGTCCCCATTATAATCCTTCCCCATGTCACCTATGTCATGTCTGGGAAGAAAGAAGGCCACCATAGGCAATAGCAAAAAAACATTTATGCGGGGAAAAAAGACCATGGCATGTTTTGCATCCTTTCCCAGGGTCAAAGTCCACCCAGCTGAAAGATTCCCACTGCCAGAAGTTTTATGAGAAACTCCTCCCAGGGTTTGTTCAAAGGAGTCAATAGTATCTAGTCTAGAATTCCCCACCAAACTCAATACAAAACCAGGATATCTAACACTCACTTGTAGAAAGTAGAAGGTGGGCATGGGCAGATGCCTTACAGCTAGAGTTGCACTGCTCTCTGTGAATTTTTCAAGCACATCTCATTGTCCTAAATTCACTCTGAACTTCCTGTCTCCCCACCTAGTTATGGCAGATGGGCCCCAGATAAGGGTGGGGTGTGGGAGCACAAGAAGTTTCCTGTAGAAAGGTTACCTCAAAAGTAAGAAGAGGCACCACAATGGTCATCCAGCTCAATGCCATGGTTATATGTGTCCTGCGCTGTTCTGCAATCACATCCATAGAGCGCAGGAATAGCACAGACCAAACGATGTAATAGAGGACCACCAGGCACAAGAAGGACATGAGGATCCACAGAGGGACACATACGACCTGCAGAGGGGTAGAAACACAATGTCTTCAGAGCTCCTCTGTAGCCTCTGGTGGCTACCATTATCACCATTGGCTGGGTCTGTTCAGGTAGTCAAGGGGAAGCATGACTACAGACCATTCTCCTACCTAGGACTTCTATGGAGATGGTATGGGAAACATCACATTTGCCATGGGATTTCTGTCCAGGAAATGCTGTCATTAGGCACTCTTCCCTTCAGCTAACAACTTTCCATTTGGACCTCCACCTCAGCATATTTTAAGGTTTTTCTTATCATATTCCCTCCCTCTCAAGCCACTCATTTCGCCATTCACTCACTGCCATACTTCCTCATTCCCAGTCATTCCAACACTGCCTTCCTTCTCTCAATCACTCCCATAATCCTTCACTCTCGGTACTCCTACTTCCTTACTCTCAGTCACTTATTACCACATCCCCGATCTCTTGCTCTCTAGCTCAGGCACTAATGTGCTCACTAAACACACATATTCCTACTCCCTTATTTAACCACGCATGCACACCGGTCACTCCCTCAGGCCTGCAATCATTTACTCTGCCATGCTCCCTTCTATTTCCTTGCTGGCCCTACACACCCTCTGTCAGTCCACGCATTTTCTCTCTTGGCTATTCATACAGTTCTCTCTCCCACTGTCACTCATGTCCATATTCTTTTTTTCTTGTTTTTTTTTTTTTTTTTTTTGAGACAGGGTTTCTCTGTAGCTTTGGAGCCTGTCCTGAAACTAGCTTTTGTAGACCAGGCTGGTCTCGAACTCAGAGATCCGCCTGCCTCTGCCTCCGGAATGTTGGGATTAAAGGCTCATGTCCATATTCTATAGCACTAGAATCGTTTCTTCCTTCAGCATCAGAGCCACTGTCTCTTCCTCACTACTTACTCTCACACACTCATTCACACTCCCTTGCTTTCAGTCACTCTCACTCACTTCTTCACGCTTACTCTTTTACATCCCCACCTCTTCCCGTCATTCATAATCTTTTACTCAAATAACCCCTCATGCTCACTCAGTCTTTCCCTCTGTCTAGCTACTCAACATAAGAACTCTTCCTTAATGGGTGGTGGTGCACTCCTTTAATCCCAGCACTCCGGAGGCAGAGGCAGGAGGATCTCTGTGAGTTGGAGGCCACCCTGGTTTACATGGTAAATTCCAGGACAGCTAACTCTCACACATTTTCATTCTGTCAAATTTTCACTCACACTTCTAACCCCCACTCTCACCCCCACTCTCATTTTCATTCACTCACACAATCTCGTGTACTCACCTCTTCACTTTATTCTCACAGCCACTCACTTCCCCAATCACCAGTGTGTATGAGTGTGGGGGGACGGATGGGGTGTACACATGAGTAAGTCCTTATTTTTTAATTGAGTCCTTTGTATATATTAGCCAGAGGTCAAAGTTTTGACATTCACTTGCAAAACCTTTTCCTCAGCCAGTGATCTATCTTTTCCTTTAAGACGTCTAAATTTATAATTTTGTCTTATAGAGCATATTATTGGTGCCATTTATAAAGAATGCTTCACTTAATTTGCAGGCTTCAAAAATTTTCCCACCTTTCTTCTAACAGTGTTATAATTGACATTTCAGCTTAGACCTGTGATTTGAGTTGTTTCATGACTTTTAGGCCTCTTGAGTAGCTTGGAGTTCTTGATTACAGGTTTTGCTATAAAGTCTGTCTATGTATTGCTTCCAATAACTCTTCTAAAGCACATCTGTGATGGTGTTAATTTATTGGTACTTCTTTCATGAATAGAAGGATAGTGGTTTTAATATCTTCTTTTGCTTTCTTACCAATTATAAGATATATGCAGTAAGACTGATTCATCCATTTGGATCTGTAAAGGGTTAAGAATCAGGTTCCTGCTACCTAACTGTGGAAACCGTTCAAGATTTCTTTTTTCTTAACATACACAAGTGAATGGCTGGCCATTTGTCTGGCCACACACACACACACACACACACACACACACACACACACACTCACACACCCCAAATATATATTAAGCACCAAATAAAACACAATCCATTCAAACTTTGAAACACTGGTGTAACACCTTGAGATACAGTCTCATGTAGTATAGGCTGGCCCAGAACTTGCATGTAGCCAAGGCTAACCTTGAATTTTTTATCCTTCTGTCTATACCTCACAAGTGTTAATATTTCAAATATGTGCCACCTGGCCTGGCTTATTCAGTAATGGAAACTGAATCCATGGCCTTGTATATGTTAGGCAAACACTACAAACAGCTACAAACACAGCCCAATCTTCTTTTCTAAATTATTACTACTTGAAACAATACTGTATTCTCTAGTGCATATCTTCTGATGTTTATCAATGTATTTTATCTTCTCCACCCACATACTCACTTTTAACCAAGTGTTAACTGAAGCCATGGTTTAAAAGGATGACTTACAACTTCACTGCTCAAGAGTATAAAATGTATATATATATAAATAATCTCAAAAGATTTCCACTCAACCTACATTTTTCTTTTTAAAAAGATTTACTTTTATTTCATGTGTATGGGGTGTTTTACCTGCATGTATGTCTGTGTACCATGTTTGTGCAGTGCCCATGGAGGCCAGAAGAAGGCAACAGATCCTCTGGAACAGGAGCTATTTCCAAGCCATCAATCCAACTCCGTATTATTAATAAGTCTGTGTACGGGTGTATGGGGGTGTGTGTGTGTTTGTGTGTGTGTGTATGAATGAATTAATGACATGACATGACATGACAGGAAAGTAAAAGAAAAATGGGGAATGTGTTGGGAAGGAAGGGGTCTAAAGGTAGGGACAAGAAAGAGTAAAACATGTTAAAGGAAAGACAAATATATGTTTTCTCTTATATGTGGAATTTAGATTTAAACATGTATATATGACATGAGAGTAAAAGGTTATAAGTTTGGAGAGGAGAAAGAGCTAGCAGGATGGAGGAATAAGAGAGGATAATGGGGCAAACTTAGGCAAACAACATGAATAATATATACACAAGAAAATGTCAAAATTAATCCCGTTATTTTATACACTAACTAAACATATCAATAGGAAATTAATCTGTTAAAAAGTTTCAATCTTGGGGCTGGAGAAATGGTTCAGTGGATTAGAGTGCTTGCTGGTCTTGCCCACATGGTACCCACATGGTACCTCACAACTATCTGTAGCTCCAACCCCAGGGAATCGTATGCCCTCTCTTCTGGCTTCCTCAGCCACTAAAGCTATATGGTTTACTGACATACATACAATACTCATATACATAAAAGTAATAAAATCTTAAAAATTTCTTAAAAGTTTCTATCTTTTAACTCAGTAATTCTTTTCTAGAATACTTTCTAAGAAAACAGTAAAATATTAAACAAGGATTTTTATACCCAAAAATACACCAGAGATTTGAGATAAAAAAATTCTTGTAATGTTTATAGAACAGCAGGATAATTATGATTGATAATAATTAAATGGTTCAAAACAGCTAAAAGAGAATAACATTTTGAACACTCCTTGCACAAATAAATGATAAATGTTTGAGGTAATAGATATGGTAATTAATCTGATTTAATTATTACATATTATAAATATATAATAAATGGTCCGACTCTTCCCCATAAATATAACTAGGGTGTCAGTTAAAAAATTCAGAAAACTTAAAAATATATATACATATGGGAACATTTTGGGAACATTTTGAAATCACAAGTACTAGCAGTGACTGAAACATCTAGAAACGAGATGTTTCATAAATGCAACTAATGAATCCATGAAGCCTTAAATGTTATGTTTACAATGACAATTTCTTGATCTGAGTAAATGCTTATACTATATTAAAACAAAAGAGCAGGATACAAAATCTTACATACAGAGTAACCTCAACAGCTTATGGAGAAGGTAATAAAACCCACTATGTTAGTTTAGCCCCCAGCATTGGTGTTATGTGTGATCATTAGTCTGCTGCTTATGCTTGCTTGTATCTTTACAAGTCTCCTGCAATAAATATGAATTACTTTTATAATAAAGTGTTTGTTTACGGTTTTAAAAAGCTACATACAAGCCAGGGCCAATGGATGATCTTGTCCAGTCTTAAGGCAATGAATATAAACTGGAGAATGTTGACCGAGCACAGGATTTCTAGCTAAAAAACAACAAAAATAAAGAATCAGTTAAACAATTTGCATTTAACATAGTGGTTAACACACTAGTAGGCAATGCAAATTATAACAAAACTTTAATACTACTGTGTTGCTTCTGATTATTTGCCAACAGAAAAGCACAGAAGTATCATGCTTAGGGGAATTGTGCACAGGTCTTTTTGTCTAATCCTTATGGTCAGCTGGTGCCTTGGCCATTTTGCTGTTCAAGATCTGAGTGCTGTTGGCCAGATCATGACCTCTCTAGAAAAACAGAAAGACAAATAGGCAATCTGCAGTAGATTTTCTCCAAGCCTCCTTTCCTTACCTACCGACAATCATCTATACTTATAGCCACACTCAGACTTCTTTTTACTTCTGCCCAGGACTCTGCCCAAAATCCCATGCCTTCTTTCCCAACTCTTTGAGGACCTTCTCACCTCAAGCTAACACTCACAGATTCGGTGTTGCATCTAATTCTGACTATGCTACTGATCTTTCCCAGTAAGAAACTAGTTGCCTGTAGTAGCCTGAATGTGACTAGTCCCATAATCTGAGTGGCACTACTGGGAGGTGTGGCTTTGTTGGAGTGGGTATGGTCTTGCTGGAGGAAATGTGTCAATGCTCAGGATACCACCCAGTATTACATTTGACTTCTTGTTGCTTGCCTGATGTAGGACTCTCAGCTACTTCTCCAGAACCATGTCTGCCTGCATGCTGCCATGCTCCCTGCCATGATGATAATGGATTGAACCCCAAAACTGTAAGGGAGGCACCCCAATTAAATGTTGCTGTGGTTATGGTGTCTTTTCACAGCAGAAGCCATAAGTAAGATACTGTCAATTCCCAGTTAAACCCCAAATGTCCAAATATAAGTAAGTTCACCTCTCCTGTGATTCAGTTCTCCCAGCCGAATCCCCCTTTCTGCCGCAGTCCAGCTTTTTGAGATTGAAATGGGTACACGAGGCCCTATTGTCTCGTCCTCCATTCCAAGCCACTGACGGACAACTTCCATCCCACAAGAAAACTGTCTTCACAAAGGCCCTCAGTACCAATATAGGTGGAATATTTGTACCTGTATCTTACTGGGATGTTTGGAGAATGTTTCATGGTTGGCCAATCCTTCTTCCATTTTACTACTATCTGAGTTTCAAGAATCCTACCGTACAGTCTTGATATCCCATGAGTACCCAGAAATCTCTCTTTGGGCTCCCTTTCCAGTCCTTATTTGGTTACACTTATAGCACCCCAAATTGAATTCCTACTAGTGAATCACACACTCATTCACCCCACCTGGGGTGGGGAAAGTTTAAGCAACACTGCAGCTTATCATATTGCCTAGTGATTGGTTCTGAAATCTGCCTGCAAGCTAGCCTTACTACTGCACGACAGGTCCAGTATGCAGGTGTCATATGGCTCTCTTAAAAGCACCTGTCATTAAACTGATCCCCAACTTAGCTCACCATCTCCTGAACCCTGTCCCTCCCCTTCCTATCACTGTAAGACAACACAGCAGCCTATTGTGGCCTCCACATTCTCATATTCAGTCATCACATTCTGCCCATTCTCCCAGGCAACCTTCTCTTGGAGGCCTTACTCCCTCTTTATTTACATTCTGACTTCCTAAGTCCAGCCCAGGTTTTCACTCCCCCTCCAAAAACCAATTCCACAGCTCTAGTCCCTTGAAGATGGATGGATGACTCTTTACACCTGAAGTCCCCAGGCTGCTTTTATCTGGTGACAGATTTCGTCCATGTCTATAAACATATTTTTACTCTAGAGAACTCTCTACCAGCTCTTCACCTACATCTTCCAAATCCAGTCAGTTTTCCTGGTGCAGAGTTCACTAGGATGATGAGAGCACTTCAGTGCATATTTATAAGAAATTGCTTCCTCTCTCTCTCTCTCTCTGTGTGTGTGTGTGTGTGTGTGTGTGTGTACGAGGATTCACTCACATAGGTACACATGGAGGCCAGAGGTTAACGTTGAGTATCTTCCCCAATTACTTAATTTCTGCATCCAATTCATTTACTTCCTTATTTGGAGACAGGTTCTCACTGTGTTGCCCTGGAACTCACTATGTAGAACAGACTTGTCTCAGAGATCTATCTGCCCTCTGCCTTAAAGGTGTGTGTCACCACATCAGGGTCCTACTTTATTTTTTGAGACAGGTCTCTTACAAAGCCTATAACTTAACCTATTGCCTAGACTGACTGGTCAGTAAGGCCCTCAACAGCTGCCTCTTTCTGCCTCCTTGCACTGAGATTCCACCTGTGGTGGTTTGAAAAATAAGTCCCCATAGGCTCATATATTTGAATGCTTAGTCAGCAGGGAGTAGCACTGTTTCAAAGGATTACAAGCTTTGGGAGGTATGGCCTTATTGGAGGAAGTATGTTACTGAGTGGGGGTGGGATATGAGGGTTTTGTTACTTTGTTTTTGTTTTATATACATACATACATACATACATACATACATACATACATACATATACTGCTTTTGGCAAGGTCCAGTCCATTTGGCTGGCTGTCTCCCCAACACCTTTGTGGATCTGCTGGAGAGCTCTAGACTCTTTCTCAAGCATCACGCCTGCCTAAATGTCACCATACCCTCACCATGATGCTAATGGACTAACCTCTGAACTGTGAGACCCTAATGAAATGCTTTCCTTTCCAAGAGTTGCCTTGGTCATGGTGTCTCTTCACAGCAACAGAACAGTGACTAAGGCAGAATGCAACTGCAGGACCGCATGCTTTAGTAGCAAGCACTTTCATTGGTGAGCATCTTTGTGTAAATGTTCCCACTCCCTAACGCCGACATTTCTCTCCTATTTCTACTCTAGGAACATTTTGGCTACTGTGGGGTCCACTTGGTTGACCAGTTCCTCTCATCTCTATTTTTTAGTATGCCTGGAATACGCTGCTTTCTACTTTCTCAACATGGAGCCCCTGGCAGGTTCTATTTTCTATCTCTATGAGAACTTCTCTTCTCGCTTCCCATTGCTTTCCTTGACAGATATTCCACATCCTTCATCTTGGGGCCTCCACTGAATTTTGGTTTCCCTCTCATAGCTCTGCACATTGTTGGGCCAGAGACTGTTTGCAGGGATTCTGACACCGTCACACTCATTACCAGGCACCATAGGCTTTCTTTTGAAATACAAGTAGAATTCTTTGTGACCTTGTAACTCCTACATTATGCCTACAAAACTAGCAACACGTGGACAACACCGAAGTCTACCACTGCTCACACCATGGCTACACCCATCAATAAAGTCTTGGATAGGATTCCAAGTATTCTCTTGGTAAAAAAAAAAAAAAAAAAAAAAAAAAAAAAAAGGAAAATCTTTCAAACAAGTTCATAATTTTACACCACTGAAATCGTAACTGCTGCAAAGCCCTCACTCAGAGATACTTTCCTATTGTCATGGTGTAAAATAGTTGACTTCTTTTTAATGAAACTAATATTCTCAGATGCCAAGCTTCCTTTAGCCCCAACTTCACATGGCCATTTAGACCCAGAATTGTTTGGATGAGAAATGCTCCTCCTAGTCTCACACATTTGAACATTTGGCCCCCAGTTCCTGGTACTGTCTTAACAAGTTTAGGAGGTGTAGCCCTGCCAGAGGGAGGTTGTCACTGGGCATAAGATTTGAGATTAAAAGTCTCCTCCTCCTCATAAGTTTCTCTTTAGTCTTCATGACTGAGGTTGAGTGTCAGGACCATTTGGAGTCCTGGCCTTCAGCTGCTCTTCCCCGCTAGAGATCTTTACTTTCCTTCTGATTTGAGTTACTGAAAACTGTGACAAAATTATTAACCAGCTCTGCTTCACGAGCACGTGTTGCCTTGCCTTGAGGATCAGAGGATAAGGTTTTCACCTGTTGGCCCACCTGACTGTTGGGTATATAAGCCTCCAGGGTACTATTGAATAAAGGGCTTCTTACCAGTGACTAGAGGTCCATGTCTCTGTCTCTCTGTCTGTCTGTCTTTGTGTGTTTCAATCTCCAGCCCCTTGCCCGAAGCTCTCAATGATAGCGCACAGAGCGCAGACAGGCGTTGTGTGCTGCAGTTGAGGATGTGACATCTCAGCTTCCTGTTCTTGCTATCCTGCCTCCTGCCTCTGTCATCATGGATTCTTATCCATCTGAACAGTAAACCTCAAACAAACTCTTCCATGAGTCAGGGTGCTATCTTAGTAACAGAAAAGTAACTATTACAAAACCTAAACTGTAGGTTTCTTTAAACTCTTCTGTTCTGCTTTTTGCTCCCAATTCTCACTATAAACCTGACTAAAAGCTGCCAGCAATATATATTCTACGGACTGAATGCTGGACTACATTGAGAGTTCTTCTGGAAGGTTAATTAGTTGATCACAGTTTAATTCTATCTTCTTTAAATTGTTTCTGTGAGGTATTCTGGTCACTGAAGTGCAAAAGGTACCACCATACAGTGGTCAGGGGTCTGAAAAGATAAGTTACTGAAAGGAACCTCCCCTCTTTGGTTGGAGGCATTTGTGCCAGGTCCTAGTGAATGTGGAATAGAGCTCAGTAAGCACAGATTAAGTAAGGAATAAGGCAGTGAATAAAGCGTTGGAAACAGAATAATATGGAAGAGCTGCTCTGTGACTAGAAAGAAAAAAGATGACAACTTCTTTTTTCTTATTCAGATGAGAGAGAGAGAGGAAGACAGAGAGAATACACAAAGTTTCTGGGATGTGTGGCCAACTTCTAGAATAAATTCTGGAGAGACAGGCCTGAAAAGAGAGAAGATGGAGAACATGGAGGTTTTTAAGAAGGACAAAGTCTCAAATACCCCTGGGAAATTAGAGGTCATATGTACAGACATATGGTACTGGATTGTACCACCTAGATCCTTGCTTCCATATCGACTCTCCAACTCTAAGAACCACTGCTATATATTTGTTTCCTAATTATGCCTCTCAAAAAATTTTAGTGCTGTGTATATTTTGGAGATAATATACTATGTGCATACCTATGCCTTACCTATAAAGAGAATACAACTCTCCCCGTTCCTAACCACAGATCAGTATTTATTCTTTGAGGTTGAGAATGCTCTGGCCCTGTTAATCCATGTCTGGCTGAAGCTGCAAACCTAAACCTATGATGGTTTTCTCCATCAATCAGGTGACTTTTTTCAGCAGTCTTTGGTAAGATGTCAGAGGGGAGTAGTACAAAAAAAGAAGTGTTGTGTTTACTGAAACTACAGAAAAAGTAAAAGTGGGCTGAGAAAGGTATTCTTCCCTCTACAGTATATCACACTCACTCCATGGCTTTTCAACACTTCTGTAATAGAAAGGTCCCTGTCCATCAAGACTAAATCCTTCTTGATACTCTAGGTAATGTTCCTGTGACCTACATCTATCACTATTCCTTTCTCTTGAGATTTTGTTTTAAACCTATCCGTAGGTTCAGCCTCCAGCTGTATATGGTCCTTCCAGACCAGCTGCAGTCTCTTCTTTATCCGCACAGGTAAAAACAAGACATGTTCAGTCATACTCTGTACTTTATTCGTGGGGGATATGCTCTACAATTCCCTGTGGATATCCAAAACTGCAGACTATACTAAACCATTTATATATTATTCCCAATATGCACATACCTATGATAAAAGTTTAATCTATAAATTAGTAACAGTTAAGAGGTTAACAATAATAATCACTAAACAGAACAACTCTAACAAAATACTATGATCAAAGTAGCAAGCATATGATCTTTTGTAGTGGCATTTCATTTGTATTTTAATAAATATAAAGTGTACCTGAGTATTAGAAAAGTAAAACAGCCACACTGGCCTGCCTTACAGAGCAGGCAGTGGTTACACACACCTTTATTCCCAGTAGCCACACTAGTTGCTAAAGAAACCAGGAAGTAATGCTGCACGCCCTTAATCCCAGAACTAGAGAGGATTATAAAACGGGAGGAGACAGCTCTCAGTCACAATCTCATTCTGAGATTCCTGGAGGCAGGATAGCCATCTCAGACTGAGGTAGAGGTAAGAGCCAGTAGCTGGCTGTTTTGCTTTTCTGACCTTCAGGTTGAACCCCAATATCTGTCTCTGAGGTTTTATTAATTGTGCACCAATTTTTCTCCCAAACATCTTATTTTATACTACATTTTTAGACCACAGTTGATGTCAAGTAACTAAAACCACAGAAAATGAAATATCAGATGGGAAGTGTGTGGTGGAAGGTTTCTAATGCTTCCCATTGTCCTCTAAATCTATTAGTACATTGCTTTGTGTCCTCAGCTCCTTTGTAGTTAAATGCTCTGGCATTTAAATTAATCCTTTTCAGGAAAACAACTGCACCTCTCTCACAAAGTTGTTGTAAGTATTTACTATGCTGCTGCTATTTATGAGGTGATCATGCAAATGCTTGGCCCAGACTAAGAATATTATAAATATCATCTACAACTGTTTTCACTATTATAAGTCTTAATATTTTATTTAATTCTATAGCTCCTCTTCTTGGGTCTAAAGGGCTTGCATATATAGATACTTGAAAAAATATTTGCTGAAAGACTAAATAATACATGGGCATATCGGGACAAGCCAACTAGAGGGCAGCTAAGAAGTGGCATCATAGGGGATGAGGTAGTGAGACAGTTAAATTTCATGTATCAATTCAGGTGGACTATTGTACCAGTTATTTAATTAAATACTAGGATATAAGTGTTGCTGTGACAGCATCAAGTTTTTAAAGGAGACTATTCTCAATACTGTAGGGTAAGGTGACCCTTATCCGAACAGTTGGAGGCTTTAAATGCAATGTCTGAGGTTTCCTGGAAAGGAAGAAATTCAGCCTCCAATCTGGAGTGTCAACTCCTGCTGAGTCCCCAGCCTGCCTGTCTGTTCATACCAGCTCCACAACCATGCGGATCCATTCCTTGAAATCGCTCTCTTGTGTCTGTATCTCTATAAATCCGATTGGCTATTTCACAACACTGACAGACAGAGGTAGCTTATAATATAGAAAGCTAGGAGAAAGCTGAAGGCATTTGTTCCCTTGGAAACCACAATCAGAGTTAAGGACTAGTCTGTTATTCACCTAGGGTAGGATACTGACATTAGAGTAAGATTTCAAAAGATGGTTAAATACACAAATCTTACCTCTAGTGACCTGTCATGCCTAAAGCCCCAGACACATGCTGCAACAGATACTGGGGAAACAAAGAACAATGGCATGAAGACCAGAAGCCAGAAATGACTTCCTCTCTCAATCCTGTCACAGACCAGAACTTCAAACATCAGCAGGAGCAAATGGATGCCCACAGCAATCAACATGGCTTTAAACTCCACACATGTTTCTCCTTCTGCTCTAAAAGGGGATGGAAGGAGAAGAAAGAAAAAATACAGTTCAGAATCCTCAGTACAAGGAAAAAACTCCACAGCAAATACCAACTCAATTCACATTCTGATTTTCAACTTTTAAATATTTAAAAGCACAGAGATGACATAGAGAGCTAACTGAAACCTATCTTTAATAGACAATCTTTCAAATATTCATAACCACTTATGTTCGTAACTTTAAATTCAACTATAAGGGTTAGTTCTAAGATTATTCTATTAACTATTTCTGTTGTAAAAAAGAAGTTCTGATATCTCTTAAGTCTCACAATCCTTTCCATTGAGTTAAAAGCAATACAAACCATATTTCATGTAATACTATATTACTTTAGTTTCACCTGCGGGTATAGGTTACATTCAAGAAGATATGCCAATTTTCTTAGGTACGACTTTAAAACACAAATAAAAAGTAATGAAAGTCTTAATTAATCTTTATTCCAGTATAATATACTGCAAAATAAAAAGTTAAAGCTGTACTCAGTTCAATTAGCTGTAAAAATATAAGCTTTTAATAAATTAACATTGAAAATGTTTATAATGCATTTGACAGGCCTAAAATTCTCATTCAAAATACAGATAACCATTACTGACACATTTCTCCTATCAGTGATAATATTCTAGAAATTAGGACAAAGAGAAAAGAAAGAAGGTCACAGGTAATTCCTGTAGGACTCACTGGCATACTATTTGTTAATGGTTATGGGGATGACTGAACCTGTGCATAACATACACCTAGCCAGCCACAAACACAACTTCTTTCCTTATTTGAAAATATCAAAACAGAGAAAGGGGTCATATAACTTTTAAGTATCAATTAGTTAATTTATTTTTTAGAACATATAATAGATATCTGAAATTTTTGTCATAATAAAGAGATAAATATACAACCAAAAGTGGGGGCTGAAAAGATGGTGCAATGGTTAAGAGTGCTTGCTATTCTCCTGGAAGACTCAAGTTCAGTCCCCAGCACTCACGTTGGGTGGCTTACAACCACCTATAATTCAGCCACAGTGATCTATCACCCCTTTCTGGCCTTCATGGGTACCCCCACACATGGGACATACATTCACACAGGCACATGATTAAAAATACAAATGGCTGGGCAGTGGAGGCACATACCTTTAATCCGAGCACTTGGAAGGCAGAGGCAGGTGGATTTCTGTGAGTTTGAGGCCAGCCTGGTCTTCTACAGAGTGAGTTCCAAGATAGCCAGGGCTATACAGTGAAGCAACTGTCTCAAAAAACAAAAATAAAATCTTGAAAAATTATATTATATTCTCAAAACAAAAAAGAAACATTCACACAAAAGCATCCTTCATTTGCTAAGATTCTTAGTGTGTAGCTTTAGAAGTCCTACATACCTATGGGATATGCATTTCACACAGTCTAAACTACAGCTTCTTTTGTTTCTTTGTTTTTCAAGACAGGATTTCCCTGTGTAGTCCTGGCCACCCTGGAACTCACTCTGTAGACCAGGCTAGCCTCCAACTCATAGAGATCTGCCTTCCTTGGCCTCCCGAGGGATTAAAAACATGCTCAACCACCACCTGTTTTTGTCCCTAGCTTTTTAAAAAAGTTGATAATCAAGAACTTTTAAAGCTGAAGTGGTACCATCTTCTATCCTTTTTCCCTTAAGCAGCTGTTTGCCTCTCTGTCTACCTCCCTAATTGTTCGATCAGAAACTACTGCATTTTTCTTCATGCCCTCACTCTCTGCTTCTTCCCTTTGCCTCTCTTTTCTCTAAAAAAGGAAAGGAGAGGCTCCCAGAGAATCCAGCCACACCAGGCTACCTGCGTTCCATGACCCCCCCCCCAAAGCTCTGCCTCCTTTCTTAACGTCTGACTCTCAATTTACCTCATTCCCTAGTTCCTATCTGTGGGACTCATGGCCTTTGGACCAAGCTCACTCTCTGACATCATTACCAGTTTACTCCAGGACTAGACGAGTAGGAAAAAACGAACCCTACATCTAAAAATAAACTGGAGAAGACACAGAGTGTTTCTGTGTTTCTCAATCAGCTATGGTATAACATTTCTGCATTTGGGATCTTTGGGCTATCTAGGCACTAAACCATCCAAACTAACACATTGTTTTTATAATAACAAGCATGTTTGCTGGACTGTACTACTCACAAAACTTTGAATAGGAAGAAATTGTCCTTATGGTATCTTTGGTTGGAACTGCCAAGATTTTGTTCTCTCAAGATACAGACCAGTGAGTTTTATAAAGCAGTATTACCGATATTGAGGATTTCGTGCCCAAACTCCAGTTCCTACTGATGCTCCAACAATGACCATCAACTTCCACAACCATATTGGAGCAAAGACAGCCCAGTAGCTCCACTGAATGATGCCATCCAAACGAAGGGCCAGTAGCACAGAGAACAGCAGCAGACAGGCATAGATGAGGAATTTACTAGGAGAAAAGAAAAATGATAAAAAAAAGAACTCATTTTAGCTGTAGAAAATGGCATTTAATCTAACCTAGAATTCTGTGGTAAAGAGACACAAACGCTCCTGGC
>JAQHUG010000735.1:150524-174931 GCA_028555095.1 Dicrostonyx torquatus | reverse complement strand
AGATAAACTGCTTATCAGCATTGTATTAAAGTTAAGACTATGAATGGCAGCATAATGAGAGAGAAATGTGATAACTTGCATTTATCCTCAGGCCTTTATAACTTGCAGGTGCTCACCTTAATGACTTGCATTTGTATACATTAAAACACCTTCTTGTTTTGAAAAAAAAAAGAACTCATTTTTAATACACAGCTGATAATGAAATGAAGAGAATTACAGAAATATTTTCAGTTCATAAAATAAGTCATTAATTCAGGGCTGCAGAGATGGTTCAACAGTTAAGACCATTGGCTGCCTTTCCAGAGGACACGAGTTCAGTTCCCAATACTGCTATCTATAACTCCAGTTCCGGGGGGTACAACCTCTTCTTCTGGCCTCCGAAGCCCTGCATACACAGGGAGCACAGACATACATGTAGGCAAAACACTCATACACATAAAATAAAAATAAATAACACATTTTAAAATCACTAATTCAACAATTATTTAAAAGTTCTATGTAGAAGACATTGTGTTGTGGACAGGAAAACAAAAAGCAGGTAATTAAGTCTGCTGATTCCAAGGAATTTATTTTTTTGTTGTTGTTTTGGTCTTTTGTTTGTTTGTTTGTTTGTTTTTTGGTTTTTCGAGACAGGGTTTCTGTGTAGCTTTGGAGCCTGTCCTGGAACTAGCTGTTGTTGTTCTTGAGTTCAGGTTGGCCTCGAACTCACAGAGATCCTCCTGCCTCTGCCTCCAAGTGCTGGAATTAAAGGCATGCGCCACCACCACCCGGCCCAAGAAATTTCTGATAGATAGAATCTATACACAGAAATGTGTGATTAAGATGCAGTTTAATATTTGTGTAAATGGTGAGATGGCAGCTAGGAAAAGAAAGTATGGGATCTGGCTGAGGTAGTAGGAAGAAGAGACATGGTGACCACAGAACTTCAGAGATACTGGAGGCTTGTTAGACAACAAATTAGATGAGGAAGCATCAAAAGCAGAAGGAGCTAGTTATACCACAACATGGAGAGTGGAGGAAGTCGAGCTCTGTCATTGACTACTTGATTCTATTCTCATAAAGGTATCCCTTTGGATATTAATATCCTGATAAAAATAAAAATAGCCAAGTATGGTGGTTCAGACCTGTGACTCCAGCAGTTAGGTAGCTGAGGCAGGAGGAACATTGTGACTTCCAAATCATCTTGGACTAAATAGTGAGTTCCAAGCCAGCCAGTTGAAATCCTATCTCAAACACAAAACAAAGGGGGCTAAAGAGATGGCTCAGCAGTTAAGAGTACTACTTGCTTTTGTAGAGGACCCGAGTCTGGTTCTCAGCATGGACAGGAGATGGGTCACAAATGCCTGTTACTCCAACTCCAGTAGACCAGACACCATGAGGACCTTTACAGCACAACCACACTAATGGCATTCCTTCATACAAACATACACACATGCATAAATAAAAAATATTTAAAACAAAAAACGCACAAAAGGAAAAATAAACAGTTACTTGTCATATTCATATGGTGCACATATTTAAAATAACATATATTACTTTAAATGCTTTAGTAAATTACAGATATATCTATATATACAGATACTCATGTCACAAATAGAAAAGACTTTGGTAGATGTCTTTGAAATAATATAGTACATTGTCAAGCATATCTACTTCTAGCCTTGATATAAAAACAGGACTAAGATTTACCTTTCCTGTTCCCAGTACCTCGTAAGGCCTCACCATTTGCTGACTATCTACAGGTAGTGGTCCCTGAGGAAGGGAAAGATACTTCCTTCAGTGGCATAGTCACTGATAAGGAGTCTATGTTCCTGAAAATAATCCCTCCACCAGGAGTCAGAGTCTAAGTGACCCTAATGAAACTCAGTGACACACTAAAATAAATAAAGATACGAAAATGCGGAAGATCTGGGGGGTGGGAAATGAACAGGAAGGGGCAATGGCGAGTGAATATGAGTTTTAAAAAATGCATTATATACGTGTGAAATGCCATAAAGCAACCCATTATTTAGTATAATCAACATAGCTAACAAAATTTAAAAATTATGTCCCCACCATAAAAAAAGGAACTGAACAAAATATACAACAGTTTGGCAACAGGCAGTGAAGAACAGAAGGGACTAGGAAAAAAAACAAAGAGGACAAAAGCATCACTGCCAGGATTTACTGATGGGAGGTAGTTTGTAGGCTGCAGCAGGAAGGCAGGTGGATCTCTTCAAGTGAGGCCAGGCTGGTCTACAGAGTGAGTTCCAGGATAGGTAGGACTGCTATACAGAGAAACTCTGTTTCAAAAAAAACCAGAATCGATGGATAGATGGATGGATGGATAGGTAGATAAATAAAATAACATTAAATACCAGCATGAAGACAAAGATGCTTATGTTGGATAAATAAAAAACTATATACCATACATGTGTAAGAAACCCATATAAAGGCTGCTTGCCCTGGTGCCAAGGAGAAAATAAAACTCTGCCTGGTGGGAGAAGGAGACCCACATGCCTGCCCAGGTCAGGGCAGCCTTCCCTGGACACTGAGGAGAAAACGCAGCAAATGGTGTGGAGAGAGAGGGAGAGAGAGAGAATATGATTCATGTCCTGTGCAGAGAGGCAGATCTGAAGAAGTGAAGGCAGTGAGGAGTGGGCTGAGGTCCACCCGGGGCCACGGTGATGTTTTGGCCTGGGCTGCTGCCAAAGCCCATGTCTGGATCTGTGGCCCTGCAGCAGCAGTGGTCTGTGGTTCCTGATGCCACCAAAGGCCAAGAGGATAGTTGGTCATGCCACTCAATGGCTGCAACACTAGGGAGAATTGGCCCTGCCTGTTACTTGCTGCAGCACTCCAGAGAACAGGTTCTACATCTTGCCTTGGCAGTACAATAGAGTTGTCCCTGGTGATGGGGGGGGGGGAGTGAAGGGGGCAGCAGAGAAAATATGAGTGTGGGAGATCTGGCCCCACCCCTAAGCTGCCATGTGGTGATGAGGGAAAGATGCCCTCCTGCTGTGGGATGTCCTTCCTTATATGTGTTACTTTTTATTGGTTAGTGAATAAAGCTGCTTCAGTCTAGGGCTTTAGCAGAGTAAAGCCAGGTGGGAAATCTGAACAGAGATATAGAGAGAGTAGGCAGAGTTAGGGAGATGTCATGTAGCTGCCAAAGGAGAAAGACACTGGATCCTTACCAGTAAGCCACAGCCTCATGCTGATAGATAAATAGAAATGAGTTAATTCAAGATGTAAGAGCTAGCTAGAAATATGCCTGAATCATCGGCCAAACAGTGTTGTAATTAATATAGTTTCTGTGTGATCATTCAAGTGGCTGGGAAACGAACCAGCAGTCTCTGCTTAGACCCTCCCCATCCTAGCCCCTGCCACTTGAGGCAGGTAAGGAAGTTGGCCCTCCTCCTTACTAGCTGCATCACTCAGGGAAGTGGGTCCTGTACCTCCTCTGGACAGCATAGCAGAGCTGACCCTGTTGACTTGGCTCAGGTGAACTGCCGGGAGAATATGAGTGTGGGACATCTGGCCCCACCCCTCATCTGCCATATGGTGGGGTGACCAGTGAGGGAGAAAAGGTCCCCCACCCCACCCCCTCACCATCTGTGACAGGCAGGAGAGCTAGCACTGAGGTTATGGAAGTGGGAGCTATCGCTGCTCCTCACTGGCTGTAGTACTCAGGAGAGGGGCCCCTGCACCTGGACCACACATAGAGCTGGCCCTGGTTGTGTAGGCGTGGGTGAGCTGGCCCAGAGGACTTGAAAGCAGGAGAACCAGCCCCACCCCTTGCTCCTTGCTGCATAGGGTGAACTAGGTGGAACAGTGGATGGAGAGCTCACCTGGTGCTAAGGATGGGGAGAGCTGAAAGGCTGACTAATGCTGCAATCACCAGAGCCAGAACCAACACATGTATTAGCCCACTCTAACATTCACCCCATGTATGATCTGCAGGAGCACTTGAACAGGCCGTTCCTGCAGAGCCAAAGCTGCAGGATCTTATGATACATGACAACAACAGGATACCTAAGAGGAGTCCAATTGAGGGCCCGCTATGAATAGTATAGCAGAAACCAGAGGCCTTGAATCAGACCAATGACTTTGCGATGAACATTTGCAAGTAAAGATGTATGGACTAAAGGGTATATATTCTGTGAGTCACTGTGTAACACTAGAGCTTCCTGATGATAGTTTTTTTCTTTTTTCTTTTCTCTTAAATTTTATCTTATTTTTTTTGGGGGGGTGCTCAAGGGCAGAGGTAGGGTACCAAGGGATGGAGAGATGAACAGAATCAAGATGCATGATGTAAAAGCCACAAACAATAAGCAAAGTTAAAAAAAAATATAAAGTACAAAGTTAGATAAATTAAAAGCAAAAAGATCGAGATGGGTATACCAAACAGGTACATTATCCAAAAGAATGCTGGAGTGACTTCATTAGTATCTTTTACAGTATCTGTCTCACAGTTCTCTATGACAAATGGTCATAATTGGATTTTAGAATCTCAGGAGACAAAAATCATGTTTGTTCCCCCCTTATATTAAATATAGATTCTTTTCTCATACAATATAATCTGATTACAGTTTCCCCTCCCTCTACTCCTCCAACTTTCTCCCCACATCCCCTCCCATCTGGATCCATCCCTTTCTGTCTCTCATTAGAAAAGAACAGGCTTCTAAGAATGATATCAAAACATAACAAAATAAAATTTAATAAGACAAAAAATCATACTGAGGTTGTGGACAAGCCAAGCCAAAAGAAAAATAAAGGAGCTGCAAGAAAAGGCACAAGAATTAGAGGCTTACTTGTTCCCACATTCAAGAGACCCATAAAATTACTAAACCGAAAGCTATAGTGTATATACAGAGGACCGCATGCAGACCCATTCTTGCCCTGTGATTGCTGCGTCCTTCTCTGTGAATTCATGAAATCTGCTCAGTTGCAAAGTCAAGTTCTTATCATCAGGAAATTCTGAGTAAAATCTGTTTACAAGCTCATTCCAGTTGTTGAAAGACCCAAGTGCAACTAAGGTCTCTGTTTCTGTGTTGTCAGTTGGGGAGTGTCCTTAAATACTACAAGGTATCTCTTCGGCCCTTGACCACAGGTTCCTGTACCTTGAAACCAACAAAAGCATATTGAAACTTTCTCGTTAGTCATTTTTTAAACTTCTATTTCTACCATATTTCTCCCGATACCAGGAATTTTTTTCAGAATTCATATGATTAGATTGGGTCCGCTTAGATAAATCAGGCTAATCATTCCCTTTCCTGTTGTTACAGTGCCAAAGACTGACCCAGGACCTCATACATGATAGTTAAATACTTGAGCACTAAGCCCAACCCCTGACTAATATCCCTATTCTAATTCCATAATGTTCCAAGATGTTTGTTCTTTAATTATACAATGGAACACAAATCTAGATTATAGTGTTAGGAAACTTCCAAACAGAATTAAGGCTCTTAATCAGGTAACCTTAAAATAGGGAGATTGCCCTGAATTTTTCAGGTAGGCTTAAGGTGACCATGTGAGTTCCTAAAAGAACAACAGGAAAGGGTTGGGGAAATGGCTCAATGGTTAAAGCATGAATACAAACAAGCCTTACAACCTGATATCGTGGGGCAAATCTGTAATCCCAGCAGTCTTACAGAGAGATGGGAGGTGGAGACAGGGGACTCAGCCAAAGTTCCCAGGCCAGCTAGTCCAAAGTATCCTGTATAGTATTGGAAAGAAGAGAGACCCTGCCTCAGCAAGGTGGAGGGTGAGAACTAACTGCTGAATGCTGTCTTCTGACTTTGATATATAAGCCACATACCTGAAAACACATGCACGCATGCACACACACACACACACACAATTAATTAATTAATTTTAAAACTAGGAAGAAAAAAATCAAAGAGATATGTCAAAGAGGGGGTAATATTAGACACATTCCAGATGTATAATGTTCAATCTGCCATTTCTTACTGCTGGATTTGAAGGAAAAGAAGGAAAAATGAGCCACAGAATGGAAGTAGCCTCTGAAACCCGAGAATGAGTTTTGGCTGACAGACAGCAAATAGGGCAACTTAAGTCCTATAATTTCAAGAAAATACATTCTATGTTTTTATTATCAGAATCATTTTTGCAATGTTTTTCTGTACAGGGACCTAAATTTTCACGACAGCCAAAATTACTTTGGAAAAGGACTAATAGCCCAGAGCCTTCAGATGATTTGATTTTAACAATGTCAGACTCAAAACAAAAGATCCAAATAGTACACGCTATTCCTAGCATTTTGGTAGACAGAACTGTGAAATAAGCCTGTGGCAATTTTTCACATTATTAACAGAAATTAATACTGTAAGTTTAAATATATTCATGAAGTCTCTTTTGTCATACCATATATTCCAGGAGCCTAGAATTAGGACATGGATATCTTTGAGGAACCATTGTGCCAAACATAATATAATGGAAACTATGGAAGACACTAGAAGATCCAAAGATCTCTGATGTTTATGAATTGGTAGATTTCCTATTGTTAAAATGGTCATGCTACCAAAAGTAATTTCCAGATTCAATGCTCAATTTCCATAAAAATTCCAATGACATTTCTCACAGAAATAGAGACAAAAGAATCCTAACATTTATACGAAACAGAAAAGGCCCTAAATACACAAAGTAAATCTGGGCAATACTAACAATGCTAGAAGTATTACAGTACCTCACTTCAAATGGCATTACAGAACCACATGTAACAAATGTATTTGGCATCTTTATCAAAAATCATCTGATTATATGAACAGGATATAAGATAGCCTGTTAAATGCTGCTAGGAAAACTGGATAGCCACATGGAGAAAACTGAAACTACATCTTTATCTCTCACTCTGTACAAAAATAAACTTCAAATGGCTGAGTCCTCAACAAAAGATCGGAAACTTTGAGACTAAAGGAAAACATATGGAAGAGTTCAAGACGTAGTCAGAAGCTGTGACTTCCTGAGAAGGAACCCAATAGTCTAGGTAGTTAGAGCAAGTTAAGAAAAACAAGATTGCACTAAATGTAAAAGCTTTTTCACAGTAAAAAAAAGTTATATAACTAAGTGAACAGAGAGTCTACAAAATGTGAAAAAATATTTGCCAGCTATTCACCTTCTGGTATTAACATCCAGAACATATAAAAACTCAAAATATAAAGAGTACATAAGTCAATTAATACATTAAACAATAAACTGAACCAATAATTTCAAATGATAAAATACAGTCAATGAATACATGATAAAGGGGAGAAAACCAAATCAAAACTACATTGAGATTTTATCTCTTCCCAGACAGAATGGATATCATCAAGAAACCATAACAAATTCAAACAAATAAAAATAAATATTGGCTAGGATGCAGTGAGTAGGATCTTATTTACTGCTATTGGAATGTATGAGACCAGCCACTATGGAAATTAGTATATTTAAAAATAGAAGTAACCATATGATCAAACTGTACTATGAAGTATAAAATTAAAAGAATTTAAATCAGCTTCTAATAAGATAGTTGAAGAATAAGTTTATTGTGGCAGTCAGCATTCACTATAGCAAGATTATGCAATCAGCTAAGGTACCCATCAAGGGAATTAAAAGAGAAAGAAAATGTGGAATATATACACAATGCAGTCTTATTTGAGCACAGTGAAGAATAAAACTATGTCATTTGCAAGAAAATTGATAGAATTTTAGATTACTCTGTTATGTGAAATAAGCAAGACTCCAAAATACAACTGTTCTGTTTTCTGTCATTTGTAGAAAGTAGAAGAGAAATGACACGGAAGAGACACGAAATGGGAAAAGGGAGAATAAGGGACATCAAATGGGGCAATAATAGGGCAATAATGGGGCAATAATAATAACAATAATATGAACAAAGTATACTCTATACATGGATGGAACCTCTTACAGGACAAATCCATACAAGCAGCATACTTTATAGTGGTTTCTGAGTCTGAGGAATCTGAACAACTGCTAATGATTATGAGGTGACTGATAAAACATTCTCAATTCACACACTATTGAAGGCTGCACAATTCTGTGAGAATATTTAAAAACACTGACTTTGCAACTTTGAGTGACTCTTGAGGCTGGAGGGATGTCTCAGTAGTTAAGAACACTGGTTATTTTTCCAGAGGTTCTAGCTTCAGCTCCCAGAACCCACATGGCATCCCACAACCCACATCTATAATTGTAGTGCCATGGGATCTGATACCCTCTTCTGGTGTGCAGATGTATATACAGACAAAACACTATATATACATACACACAAAAAATCATAAATAAATCTTTTAAAAAGAGTGAATCTTATATGTAAATTAGAGATCAATAAAGTTATTTTAAAAGTACAATAGTAAACACATTACATACTATATATCTACAATTTTACAAAAATCTTATTCTACAAAACTACCCACTTTCAAAACTGCATTTCAAACCTCACGTATTTAGTATGTAGCATCAATTCTATATGTTTAAAAAATGTGAAGTGTCCAGATTCACAGAAGTCACCCAAATTATAAGATCTATATTTCATTCATTCTAAAGTAGTATGTTATTTTAGTTCAAGTATATGAAGACTACCTGGCTTTCCAGAGATACATCGTTAGAAAATAAACAAGTGTTTTAATAGCTCCTTCGGACAATGATGGGAGTTGACTAGCATACTGTAACTCAATACATGGTGGTTACTTTTCTGTTCTAAAAAACATTTACTTATTTTGAGCTATGTGTATGTACATCTGGGGTGGTATGTGCATGTGAGTGTGGTGCCCATGGAGGCTGACAGAGGGCAGCAGATTCCCTGGACTGGAGTTAGAGGTAGTTGTGCCACCTGATATGGGTACTGGGAATTGAAATATGGTCCTCTATAAAAGTAGTAGGTGCTCTTAACCACGGAACCATCTCTCCGGCCACAATGGTGGTTTCTTAAGATTTATTTTTTTTTATTTATTATGTATACAGTATTCTCAGTATGTATGCTGCAGGCCAGAAGAGGGCACCAGACCTCATTACAGATTGTTGTGAGCCACCATGTGGTTGCTGGGAATTGAACTCAGGACCTTTGGAAGAGCAGGCAGTGCTCTTAACCACTGAGCTATCTCTCCAGCCCACAATAGTGGTTTCTTAAAGGTGAACTTACTTAAGTCTGAAATCTCATCAGTGAACTTTTTGTACTCTGCTATGTTAAAACCCATTGGTCTTCCATGTGAGCTGAGTAGCTCTTTAATCCGTGTATAGCTGTGCAATACTATGAAGGTTAATAGGAAATATCTGTTCACTAAGGTATGAGGCTTTTCCCCCCCACAGTATATATTTCACTATACAAGAGCAAACACATCACTTTTAACTACCTACTTCATTCTAGTGGTTTAAATGCTGAGAGCTAGTCCAAGGCAATGGTAGTGTTTACAAGCTTTTGACAAAAATCTCATTTTCCTATAAAAATTCAGAGTTTATCATTTTAAAAAAGTATCGTGACTAGTTTTTCCTTGAAATGTCGGGTAAACCTCTAGCATTTTCAAGATAATGCTTGCCAAAGAAAGTAATACAAATAATCAATCTGGTCTGTTAGTTGTTCTTCTAAATGAAGTATGCCACGTATACAATAGCTTTAAAATCAGTCACACCAGTGTGTTTTCCTTCACTCGGTCTCTGTTGTATCAATGTACTGTAGGCTTACTGTTCTTCCCAACTCGTCACATGAAGTATTAAATTAGTTTTGTACCCAAGTATCCTACTTCTGAAGCTGGCATTTTTAAACACAAGCATATGGTACCCTAATAATCTCTCAAGTTACTTCTAAATGCCATTAAATTTTAATTTACAGGGCTACAGAAATGGCTCAGTAGTTAAGAACACATTCTGTTCTTATAGGGGATTCACCTTTGGTTCCCAGGACCCAAATGACAACAGCTTTCTAGAACTCCTGTTCCAGGGGCTCCAATGCCCTCTTCTGTCCTCTGTGGGTATTGCATGTATGTAGCACATAGATTAAACAAGATACTCATACAGATAAAATAAAAATAATACTTTTTAAAAGATACCACTCTGAAATGTATAATGAGTTTAATGCTCAGGCTCATGAATAGACACCAAAGAGCTTACTCTAAGTATAAAATTTTAAATACTGTTTTCCAAAAATTAAAAGAATGCAACTAGACCCTTTAGACACACTGGGTTTCTCCAGTGAAATCTCCTGGGTTAACTAGAGTATGAATGAAGATATAGACGGATGCAAGTAAGCTACCCCCAACACACACACACACACACACACACACACACACACACACACACACACAAACCATACTGTAGGTGACATATTTCTGTTTATGATGTGAGAGACTGGCTCTAACTGACAAACTGAATAGTTTGAGCTCAGTTAGAGCCAGTCAAACTATTAAAAAGATTGTACCTCTTACACTAAACAAAACTTTATTACCAAAGTGGAAGTGTTTTAGTGGAAATTTTAACTCATTTTATTAAGATAAAAATATTTAAGAACACCTAACTAGTATATATATGTACAAAATACAGATGAAAACAAATACTTCTTAAACAATACTAGAAAGAGTACAGGCCAGTGAGGAGATGGACACTCAAAATTCGTTATAGCCTATTTATCTCATCTGATTTGTTATGCATTGATTCTTTTTTTTTAAGATAAAGGCAAGTGAAAACATTTTGCAAATAATATATTTTATATATTGTTTCTGTAGTATTACTGAAGAGACAAGTTGTAAAAATCTCATTTAGTAATAATTTTCCTGACTACTGAATCATGGTTTAACTATTAGATATGACTGATCATATATTATCAGTCAGTCATGCACCATCTACACCTAAGTTCAGTACGAGACCTTTATCTGAATATTTTAGTCACCTTGTACACTTATGACCCATCGCTGGGCAACACAATCAGAAAGTCATAGCATAATATTGGTAAACTTAATTTCCAGTGTCCTAAGAAACCAATCATCTTCCAATACTGTTTCCCTGCTACGGTAGAATTTTCCAGTGGTTTCTTCCAGTTTCTGCTCAGCATGTACACATGCAGCACATTTATTCAGTGCTCAAAATCCTGGCCCTCAGAGAAATCACAGTCAATAAAAACTATGCTTGTAAGTTATCAAGTAATGGTAATATTTTAAGAATCAGAAATTGCCAGGCAGCGGTGGTGGCGCACGCCTTTAATCCCAGCACTCGGGAGGCAGAGGCAGGTGGATCTCTGTGAGTTCGAGACCAGCCTGGTCTATAAGAGCTAGTTCCAGGACAGGCTCCAAAGCTACAGAGAAACCCTGTCTCAAAAAAACTAAAAAAAAAAAAATCAGAAATTATACCTGCAAATGGAATTTACATCCTTTGACGATTCGCACTGAAAGCAAAGCATTAATTCCACTATGCCACTCTCAAATCATTTTTAGAACATTCCTCTTAGAAGTGCCTTAAGAGCCTGACATACATTATTTTTACTATAATAAATAGTGCCAAATCTTTGCTGAGAGTGGATGTGAGTTCTGGAAACTGCCAAAATTCAACCAGTGCCAAATTTAGTGAATAAGATATGTGCTCAAACTAAGTGTCACTATTTTGGTTCAAAAATGATTATTATAATGTAGCAAGATGGATTTTCTTAAGTGAGTTATAAAACTGACTTCAAAGGTCACTCTAGAATATTAAGAAGGGTTCTAAGCAGTGGAATGGGTATATTTTATTTTTCCAAACTTCTTTGAACGGTAATAGTTGAATATAGAAACACCAATATAAGGTCTGCTTTGTATAATCATTTTACAACTCCTAAATAAAAGGTCCCTGTCTTAGTGTTCAATTGCTGTACTAAAACATCATGAACAAAAGCAACTTGGAGAGGAAAGGGTTTTCATCTTACACTTCCAGGTAACAGTTCATCACTTAGGAAAGTGAGGGCAGGAATTCAAGCAGAGAGAGAACCTAGAGGCAGGAGCTGATGCAGAGGCCATGGCGGGGTGCTTGCTGCTTACTGGCTTACTCCCCATGGTTTCTCAGGCTGCTTTCTTTCAGAACCCAGGTCCACCAGCTTAGGAGTGGTGAACCCTCTTCTATCAATTGTTAATCAAGAAAATGCACCCACAGGCTTGTCCACAACCAAACTTGTGGGGGTTGCACACATTTTTGTCAATTTAGGTTCCATTCCGTCTTTCAAATGACTCTAGGCTGATGCCAAGTTGAAAAAACACTAGCCAAATGGCCCCTCAGTATACTGAACATACTCTGTCATAGAAGGAAGGGACATGTAAGGTAGAGCAAAAAGCTTCAGAAGGAACCTGACCTAGATTAGAATCTTGATTTGGTTCACAACTGCTTGTATGACTTTAGAGAAGTCCAGACTCTCTAAAATGAAACTGGTTGGGGCCAGAGAGATGAATCAAGAGGCAAAGGCACTTGCCACTGGCCTGACTTGAATTTAATCCCCAGGACCATCATGCTGGAAGAAGAGAACTGACTTCTGCAAGCTGTTCTCTGGCCTCCATATGCACACTATGCATATGTGCACCCAGACATACACAATAACAAAAATGTATTAAAATTAGAAAATCAAATAAAATGAGGCTGATTTCTGATATGTAGGGCTACTGTAAAGAGTAAGGATAATGAAAAATAAAGTGGCAACACTGTGTTGACGCATGGTGGATGCTCATAAGTCATAGCTATTAGTAACAACTATTAATCAGTGAAAGTCAAGACAATATTCTCTCAGTGGCTTTATATGCCCACTAATGGATATGCAGTCATTCCGACAGTAGTACTGACAGTATGCTCATACTGACAGATCAGAGGCCGGCTTTTAAAAGTACAATCTGTAAGGATTATTTGGAGTAACTAACACTATGTACTTTTTACAGTGCTAGAGAGAATCAAACCTGCATGTTAGACAGAAGCTCAGCCACTGAACTATACCCTAACCTCAACAGCATGTATTTTTAACACTGCACACATTACGTGCAGTGATCTAACTACACTATTCTTCCTTTTTAAACAATTCTTTTGAAAACATTACTTTATATGAATAGAAGTGTTGCCTGTATGCATGTCTGTACACCATGTACGTACCTAGTGGGTTCAGAGGCCTTTAGTGAACTGTCACCAGCAATCACATTATTTTTTTCCTGATTTCAAATAAAAGACAACTTACAAAGACTAAAGAGTGGCTTTAGAATAAGGAGCATACAAGAAGATTGCAAAGATAATTTATTTCATTAGTATTACATGTCTGTATAAGGAAGCCTCTCCTACCCCAAAGGCATTTTTTTTCTGTCTTTGCTTCAGTCTAGAATACCCAAGGGATACACCACACTCCCATCACGAGCCCACTCCAGATAAGTCAGTAGGCCAAGCGGAGTTCTCACGGCCTTTCAGTGCTGTTTGACTGGCAGAGCTGAAGGGCCTTCTCTAATGATGCTACCAAAACAGTAGACAAGCCTGAGGCCTTGTGGTGTAGTCAGGTTGCCAATTTAAAGTCACATACACCCAAATCTGTACATCCCAGGGATAGACATTCTGGAGTCAGATTCCCATCTCTGTATAATTCTAATAGTCTGTTTAATCTGTAAAGCTGTTAGAGGCTTCAGGCAGCCAAAAAGAATTCTTGGTAGGCATAGTATGTTTCAAGAATTTTAACTTGTGTAACTAAAAGGCATTTAGGGAAAGAAAGTTCATGATCAACCACTTCTGTGGCAGAGGGAAATAGGTAGAAGGTCAGCTGTCAGCCCTCCACAGCTGGGTGGGTGCTAAACACTTTTGAATCATTCTGTGTTACTACTATTTCTAGAAAAATGACAATATCACAGTGAATTTTCACTGACCAACACTTGCAAGGTAGGAAGCACCAAAGCATAACAGTGGCTATATCTGTGCTACATAAATAATCTCCAGAGCACACTCTTCTTTACTGTTAACGTCCTTCCCATCTTGTCAATGGAATAGTTGCACTCTGAAGGGACACAGAGAGAAGGAAAATAGTCCATACAACGAGAAGGGAAGCAGTCATTGAACAAAGCAGTTCTAGACTGTTCCTACAGGCTCTGTTGAGTTACCATTCATTTTGCAAATACTTACAGAGTCAGCTGTTATATCATAGAAACAACAGTAACAGAAGTCAAGGGTCCGGTCCTATATGGTTTGAATTTCAGTAGGGGAGAGAAATAGTAAATAAACAAAAGGACACATGCAAGGGCACAGATAAGTGCTCTAAACAGGAGGCTATGTTATTCCACAGAGATTGGGGTTGGGGAAACTAGGACGACTTCTTTCAGCAACTACCAAGTAAGTAGAGATTTCAATGGTAAATAGAAGTTACCAAAGTCCCTATTAAATAAGTAGGTATGCCGAAGCCCGGGAGTAACAGGAACATACATGAATTAGTTCAGAATTAGAGACAAAGCAGAACAGCAACACAAAGATCTGAGGTCATTAGCACAGGGTGTTTTCCTGTCCACACCCCTCAGTTTGCTCTCCAGGTGTCTGAAAGGCTTTTGTCAGCATGGAGAAGATTAAAACACAATGGTAAAAACAGGATCAATCATAGTACATGAAACACCACTAGCTAGGAAAAATCTAACCTGTTAGTATCAACTCATCATTGTATTCTTGGAACATCTTTAAGGTAATACTATTCCTTCCCACTAATAACACTGAATCAGGACAATGGTGGCCTACAGGAGACCTTTATTTTTTTTTTCAGGCAGAAATGCATTGTACTCCATTTAGAATTCAAGCCCTAATAAGTGTATTAATGACTATTATAAATCTCTTCAAAGTATTTCATTATAATTTTCAGACTTGTATTGGGAGGAAAAAATGCTTAAGGAAAAAACTGGTTATCAGTGGCCCACTACTGCTTTCACAGCTCTCGGGTAACGTGAAACAGCCCCTGCAGCTTCTGGCCTAGCTGATCATAATAAACAAGTCACAGAACTTTCTATTTGTAACACTGCAATCAGCCATTAATTCAGGTTCAATAGCCTTGTGAAAAATTATGCTCATTCTATAGATAAAGCTGACAGATAAGTGAGTTGCCCAGGGACATGAAACCATTCAGCCTTTATTTCTCTTTCTAGAAAATACACAAGATGTGCCCAGCTTCAGTGCCATCCCCAAGTTGTCCTAGGAGCAGTAGAGGAAAAAATTACAGTATGCTTACTCTAAATGAACTCCTGTCTGCAGGATAACTTCGAGGCCAACAGAGATGGCCACAGATCAAGGGCGGAATATGAACACAGACAAATGAGAGCACCCAGTCACTAGCAGTGGCTTTAGAATTGAAAGAAGACTGCATTCCAAATAGTACCCTCTCCCGCTCTCTCTAGTTCCTTTCATGTCCAACAAAGAGCTAAGAAAAGGATCTCGCCGGGCTAGAAAAGTTCAGGGATGCAGGATACATCCAATCGTCTATCCCTGCACTGGAGGCTGGGACTGACAAGACTAGCTTCCTGGAATGCGTGCCTTCACACTTACAAATCAAGGAACAGATCTTCCTTTTACATAGTAATGGACTAAAGATCAGTGAAGTGAACTCACCTCACAGCTTATTAAAGAAGAACAAAGAATTACTTGGTTACCTATGGCCTCATCTCTCATCTAGGTCTGGACTCAGTTTACCTCCAAAGATGTTTTCTAAGTACCTACTAGATGCCAGATGGGGTGGGTGGGAGGTGCTGTAGAAGGGGACAATCAGGAAGTGGTTTCTGTTTCGGGAGCACACACCTGGGAGAGGGAACAGTTTTACAAGTTTGGCAAGTGAACAGACAGAGATTTAGACTTTAGCCAGTGTTTTCTCCGCACTGCCCACTTACGGACTTCAAGTCTTGGAAATAAGCAGCAATATCGACTTCTTGCGAATAAACTTACAGCGAAGGCGAAGAAAATGCGTACGGAAACGATCAGGTTCATCCCCCAAAGGTATTATGTAAGATTTACCATACCCTGGCAACGACTCTAAAAATTCAGTATCTCAGATATCTGTTCGATAAATAAGCAAAGTAACGGCGGACGGGCATAAATCGAAGGAAAACTCTAATGGCTGGAACTAGAGGAAACATCTGGGAAGGTGGCTGGGGGTAGGGGGTGGGGGGTGGGGTGTTGTCAGGGTCATGAGAGATGGCCCTAGCACAGAGAACGGGGACAGGCAGGCGGAGCGGTGAGGTGAGGAAAAAGAGAAATCGAGACAGAGAAGTTGGAATATGATGGAAAGAGGACGAGTGGAGAGCAATGGGCTTCCCTCCAGGAGGACACCGCTCCGAGCTGGGCAACTTGGGCCACGGCCGGTTGGTTCCAGTTGGTGCGGGAGGAAGGAGCGGATGGACGGACTATGAGGCCGACACCGCTTTCCCGAGAGCAGCTGGCAGCCGTGAGGAGCCTCGGGCCGGTGCCGGGGTCCTCAGGCTCCAGCACCGCGGCCGCCTCGCCTCTCCCAGCCGCTGCCCGAAACCAAGCCCCCGCCTGGCACCGCCAACGTAACCGCCTCACCTCGGGTTGAAGTCCTGAAAGAGGCCCCTCAGGTTCATGGCGGAGAACTTCACCGAGGCGTCCTCCTCTTCCCCCCGCCCCCCGCGCCGCGAAGCCTGCGCCTCACAGAGGGTTCATGCTGCCAAAGCCAGCCGCGTCGCCAACGCCGCCACGGGCAGAAACCCGAGCAACCAACCGCCTCTGACACTTCTTCCGGCTTCCGTAGCTAGAACGCGCATGCGCTCTGAGCCTCCCCGCTCGCCCGGCCGCGAGGTTATTGGATGACCGGCTGTGGATATTTTTGCTCCCCAGTACCAGCTTGCTGGGCAGAGCAACTACAAAAAGAGGAGGGAAAGGATGGAGAACCTCAGGGGTGGAGAGCACTGACTGGGGGAAGCCCTTAAGAGGGTGAAAGCCAAACTAGAGTCCCACCATGAGATCATAATAGACACCTGTCATTGACCACCTGTCTGCCAGACACATACCAAGGTCTGGAGGATTCCCCAAAATTGACTGTACCTTTGAGCTACACCTACCAGAGTTGCCACTAAGTCCAGTTTGCATATAAACTTCCTTTCCATGCTCCAAGCTTACTGCGATATCCTGAAAATTTCAAACTCACATTATCCCTCACCAAAGTCATCTATCTACTCCATCAACCATGTCCCCATCCTGGGTCGCCACTGTTGTTAGCAGCAGGTCTATCCATCTGGATGCCCAAATTGAAGATGTGGAACTTATCCTTATCCTAATCTAGTTCAGAGTCTCCTTGGCTCTGTTCTGAACTTTGTAGTGGCTGGGCTTTTCCCATTCCCAGTCATCCTATTTAGAACTGCCAGGTTCGTCTTATTGGGCAAGTTAACATCTAGGGTGCTCAGATTTTGTCCTCTGCAAAATGGACATAAAAAACCCTACGTTTCCACTTTGGTTAAGAAAGTTCAGAGTGATCATGCATAATGCATAGCCTACCGTATGTTAGATGCTCAAAGAATGCTGTTGCTAGCTGTTGTTCTTTTAAGTGCCAACCTTTTTAAAGAATTCTGTTTACTTTTCAACTCCAAGAGTGGTACAACGTCATAACAGAAGACTTAGTCTACCATATTTACTTCCAGCCAATTTAAGAGTTGTTGTTTTCGTCAGCACAGCAATACCTTAAACATTAACTTGGGATCATTATGAGTAATACTCATACTTTGTTACAATAGCTGAGTTTCATGAATGGCAATTTTATGTTGGTTAGCCCTAGGGGAAGCTTAAGATGAACCCAGTTGGGAGAATCATGCTTTGCCATGATGTATCATCTTTCTTCTGGAAACTTGAAAACATTCCACAAGTGGTAATTATTCTCCCTAACACCCACTGAGACATGGATATTATTATATGAGTCGTTTATGAGTGACTAACCTGAATGAAGCAACCAGCTACTGAATTACCATGACCCTCTCTCAGAAATTTTGATCCACCTTGCTGGAATATTCCTTTATAGTCTGTGAAGATATGTCACTGTGATTGGTTTAGTAAAAAGATAAATAGCCAGTAGCTAGAAATGATTTCCCGGCACAGAGGGCACTGGGAAGAAGAAGGATTGAGAGAAGTCAGCCAGATGCAGAACGAGTCAGACACACAAAATGGCAAAGAGGTAAAAGCCACATGGTAAAACATAGATTACAAAAAAAAACAGTATTTTAAGTTATAAGAGCTAGTGAGAAACAAGTCTGAGCTATCAGCCAGAGCTGTCATAATTAATAAGCCTTCGTGTGGCTATTCAGGAGCTGGCTGGAAGGACAGATAAAAGTCTGACTACGCCACCTTCTCTGACCATTCTCCTGGTGATGTCCAATCTCTAGCCCTGAAGTCTCTCCCAGTGAATAGCAAAGTGAAGAAAAGCTAAAGCCTAGAGAAGCTTGCATAATATGCCCAGTACACATTTGCTAGTGAAGGCAGAGAAACAAAGTTGCAACTTAACATTCCAGCAAACCAGAGGTTACACTGCTAACCAGAGTTAACTGCCAATGGACTGAGTAGCCAGCATCATTTTACTTTCTGAATGTTTCACCTCAAGTAGACATCAGGTAAACAGCTTGTCAGCTATAATTCTTGAATAACTTGCTTGAATCATGGTTTTCTCAAAAGATTCGTGGTAAGTAGTCAGGCAAGTTGCTTAGAGTCCCAATGCTACTCTTGGTGGATTACTGGGTACTCCTGGAACTGAGACACTTTACTGACTCATGAATTCAGTTTTAGCAGTTCCCTCTAGGGTAGGCCATGGGGACTTCTTATCCTGAATACCATCACAAAATTATATCAACTATTGTCTTTATGTTCTTTTACTTTGATAAGCCAAGTTGCCATGAAAATACTGAAAGAATTTGGCTATGGCAGTGCTAGGATATTCATTTTCAAGAGGGGGAATTACCTTGACTGCCTTAGATGCCCAGCCCTGTGCTCTACTAGGATTCTCATTGGCCTCCATGACAAATTTCTGAAGATTGGAGACATAAAGACAAAAGTCATAATGCATTATGACACTTAATGAATGAGACCTGGATTGAATGAAGGAGACTTTGGTTTGTGGCTTAGATATTCACAACAGGGCTTATTTAGTAGACTAGAAAAGGTATAGATTTAGAAGTCTTGGATTAAACATTAGTTTTACCACTAAATTCAGTGGGAGAAGTGACAGCTGGCATCTGTTCTTGGATCTATTAAAGACAGTTGATCGATCCTGGGGAGAGATTGACAAATTCTTCAGACAAGAAACACAGAGATACAAGTGCCCAAGATTGACATACCCTATGTTTCCCAAAATCCCACCCTAAGTACTACCAACTAGAGAATTGCTACAGACAGAAAGTCTTTCTCCACTTACAAAAACCAACCTGGGCCAGGTGTGGTATCACACACCTTTAATATCAGTACTCAAGAGGTAGAGACAGGTAGATTCAGAGAGATCAAGCCAGTTTGGCCTACATATCAAATTCCAGAACAGTATGAGATGCACAGAGAGACTTTGCTTTTCCTAAGTAGCAATCAACTTAGGGAAGCCTCTTTTAGGACTTGTGACCAGAAGATCTTAAAGAAGACAAGAGAGTTCCAAAGAGCCAGTTCTTGCACCCGGGACATTAAGACAAGGTAGAATACCAACTCTCTTGGGATTGCTGATCATGGGACTGGTGATCACTAACCCTCAGTAGCATTTCCCATGTACTGAAGGATCAGAGGCTGTTTTCTGTTGGGAAGCAGAGTGGTAAAACTATACCTGGAACTTCACAGTCAACATGGTTTCTCTGCTTCCACTCTAAACTTTCCCAGCTGCCAAGGTTTTTAGAAAGCTTTATCAAGTAGACAGGGAGGTAGAATCTAGGGAACCTCTATTCTGGGGCTCTGTTCTATAATGCCAAATGAACATAGCCAAACATAAAGGGAAGACTAGTGCATCCAGCCTTGCTTGGGTCTTGGACTCATGATTAGGGATTGAAAGGGAACAATGAAAAGAACAAACACATGAATACACAAAAGCTTGCGTCAAGTGTGCTGTGCCCTCTGACAGAGTGGCACTTAAGATTGCCACCATTAGAGTCTCAGCCTGCTTATTAGGCACCACATATGGGGGAGGAGTTATATAATGGCAATAGGAGGGTCTCTGTAGGTGAGCAGTCGTAGGCTGTAAACAGCCAGAAAGAAGCTGTGCTTGCTAGTTTTTGTACACAGTGATCAGTAGCTTGCTTGAAAACCCTCAGGAAAGCTTTACCATCCCTCTGAGCCTCACTCAGGTGAAGCACAATTAATAAAAGCTCAGGGTCAGAAATTGGGGTTCAACCTGAAGATCAGAAAAGTAAAACAGCCAGCCACTGGCTCTTACTTTGACCTCAGTCTGAAATGGAGATGTGCTTCCTGGAATCTCAGAAGAAGACTGTGTGTCTGAGAGTTGTCTCTCCCTATCTCATCTTCCTCTCTAGGGTTGGAATTAAAGGTATGCACCCCTGGGATTAAAGGTGCATGTTATTGTGGCTACTGAGATTAAAGGTGTGTGTTACCATAACCTGGTCTATGAGATTGACCCGTGGGGAATGTTTTACTTTCATATCTCCAGACAGTCTTTATTTATTAAAATACAACTGAAATGCCACTACACCCAGGGAAGGCTTAGCCACTCCCATGAGGCTGAGGCATTGGAGTCCTTGACATGACTGTGTCCATGCCATTTACTCAGGGCTTCCTTTGCTCTCTCCAAAGAACAGGATAGATAGGTCTACCAGAGGTCATAGACTAGATTCATAGAAAACTTGCTTTTGTTCTCTTCCCCATTTTGATCTAATTTCTCAGTTTTCCCTTCACTTTGCTTTCCCCATTTGAGCTTGTGTCATGTTCTTCTGGGACCTTCGGCCTAAAATTAGATAGATGTTCTCTCTTACCCTTTATGTTCTCTAAGCATCCTTTAAGCAGGGTTAGTCTATAACCCTCCTTTAGTCTCCTGCATCCAAAATTTGGTATTGGAACCCTCTGCATTGTGCGAGATACTGTAGGAAGCAGCAGGAACAACTAGAAATGAATAGTCAAAAACAGCATTTGTGATTAAGCTCCCAAAACTTGAGAACTGACTGAATCTGGAATTGAGTTGAAGTTGAAAGGACAAAAGATTTCAGGCTGGGAAAAGTGTAAAGGAAATCACAAGCAGAGGAAACACTTCACAAGTGTTTGCACCTATCCTTGGCTTCTCTTTGCTCACTAGGTCAGAAAATGATTCTGAACAGCAATCACACGATCAGGGGCACTTGAATGAAGAACAATCTCTAGCCACAAGCCTGAACGATTCCCAAATAACTTGAGGAAATTATACTGGGGAAGGTATGTGCAACATCCTCTTATCCAGCAAGTCACCCAGTCTGAAATCTGAGCGCTTATCACAAATTGTTTCTCCTTTCTGATCAGCCATAATTAAGCGATGCTAAATTCACTGTACAAACACAAACACAGAAGAATTTCTAATTTGGTAAATCATTTAGTTACAGTATCCATTATATTTATACTGGAGTCCCATGATGTCCTGGACTTGGTTCCTTATTTTCTGTCCCCTAAAGCAATTAGCTCTGCCTCAAAATAACCCACATGAAGTCTTTCTTGTACTGTGCTATGTCTCTTTCTTGAAGACTCAGCTCAGGAATTCTGATGCCTCCTGCCACCTCCTTGCAACTTTGAAGGTGTGTTATACAATAGATTCTCAAGAATTCTGTGAATGAATTGAGTATCACACCTTTCCTTTTCTTCCAAAGTTTCTAGAGCTGTAGATATTACGTCTAGGCACACACACTCCTGTTTTCTTACCGGGTTCTTTCAGGACATGAACACAAAGAAGCTTTTTAGTTTTATTATAGAATAGCTTATTTTAAATGTGTGTCTGTGTTGTATGTTTGTGGATATGTGTATTTTGTATGTTTACATGTGTGTGTATACATGTATATGACCATGCACATGGAGGCCAAAGGTCAATATTGGATGCTTTCCTCTATCACTGTCTATCTTATTTATTGATAGAAAGTGTCTCAGTGAACTTGGAACACAATGATGAATAGGCATGACCAACTTTACTCCTTCAAGCTCTGCCTTTATAAAATTAGTCCTATAAACATGTATCACCACACCTAGAATTCTCCTTTTTACATGGATGCAGAGGGTCCAAACTCAGGTCATCATGTTGTGCAGCATGAATTTTTCTGATGGACCTATCTCCCTAGGCCTAGAACAACTTATGACATGTTTACACACACACACACACACATTCATTTAATAACAGATTTTGAAGGGGAAATAATAGCTGCCTCAATTAATGTACATATGAATTGTATGATACATACTGACTCAGTCTTGGAGAGAGGCCTATATTCGGTATTAGTCACCTATATGTGTGACCTTGGATAATATTACAGGTTGAAAATGTTCCTTCCAAGCAGATTGATTGAAGTCTTAATTCCAACTCATAATACTTGTGAAAGCAACCTTACTTGAAAATAGGGACTTTGGAGTTGAGATGAAGTCATTAGAATGGGTCCTTAAACTAATATGACAATGTTCTTCTGAGAAAAGTGAAATATGGACACATACACAAAGGAAAAGCAGCTATATGCTTCTTGGAATCATAAGATTATAATTTCAAGGACTCACATAGAGAACATGGGGCACCTAGAGAACCTCAGCTTCTTCCTATGGCATCCATGAAGATTGAAGGAGGCTCTTACCTTCTCTGCCCTGCACAGGTCAGTCCCGGGATAATACAGGTCTACCCAGGAAACTGATGTGCAGGGCACTAGATGCTGGAAATGTCCCCCCAAAGATAGTGGAGAATCATGGCTGTGAGCATCCTTGCTGTTATAGCTCTGGCATCCCTAGCCTTCTTAATAAGCATTTTCTGAACCTGTTGTCCAAATATCTTGTGATATATTTGTTTCTACAAGGGACCTTGCTTCAATCCTGGAGTCACATAGGGAGCTGCCCTTATTTTCCTATGATACTTGATTTATCCTCCTCCAGGGCTCCAGCTCACCTTTGGCCCTCACATTCCTCCCCAGACAAGCCAAGGAATGTTGATATGAATCTGGTAAAGGCTTCTCCTGACCCCCCTGGTTCTCTTCACGGCCATCTCAGTATATCAAAGTCCTTTCCCGTCCAGCTCTTGTCTAATTCCTAAATTGCATCTGGGTGAGTGTTCTACTGATTTTTTTGAGGGCTAGCGGACACGATTGAAATTACCAGGCACAAGAACGGATCATGAGACACACAAGAAAATCCACTTTAAGAGTTTATTGGGAGAGAGAAAAGACATGTGCACAGGCCTGAGGAAGCTGGTACAGGAAGGGAGCATGGAGTGGGCATGTACAGCTTTTAAAAGCTGCCTAACATACAGGGGCTTATGTAGCTGCATCTCACATAGATCACGTGACCATGCTGCAAGTAGATCACATAGGGCTTGAGGGCCCTGGGTGACTACGTAAGTTCCTGAATGCTTGATGGCACATGCATGGACCTGGAACCTGGAAGTGCCAACACTTGAGGTGGCTAGACATTTTGCCAAAGAACTAGTTGATGGAAATGATAACATTTCATCCTTTGGTTTATTATAAAATTTGGGGGTGGTAAAAGGGAGATGATGGGTGGAAATGGGGCATCAGGTCTCACGAGACTACTTCCTACTGGTTTGTGGGCATCAGAGAGTTGAAGTGCTTGGCCACACCCTGGGGTAGCTAGTTACTTCACTGTTTTCCAGGCTTTATGGAACTGTCCAGTTGGCAGCCTGGACTTGACAAGATCCCGGTGAGGCAGAGGATTATGTTTAGAAAAAATTTGATCCTGGTGATTGAGAGAGGAGGGTTCCAAGATGGAAGATGTAGCAGAAGGGGAGGGTTCCCAGGGTTCCCAAGACCAGGAAAGAGTTAAATGATACTTATCCTGGGCGAGTCTGGTCTGTTCAGGTTGGTTCAATTTGGCTCTCTGGAACTTATGAGAATGTTTAAATTTATAAAAAGAGATAAATTTCAGACACATTAAGAAGCTCATGGTTATGATAGTATAGTATTAGAATATATTGTTAGGATTTTATAGGTCGGTGTTAAGATTATGGACATTTATTGTTGCAAAGGGTGTGGCTGTGTTCCCAGCACCTGTTTGCTCCCAGTGCCTGGATCCCAGCAATGGCCACTTGCTTATGCCTGAAATAACCACAAGAAAACTGTATTCATTTAAACTTTGCCTGGGCCATTATCACTAGCCTTTTCTTGGCTAACTCTCACATCTAAAACTAACCCATTTCTGATAATATGTATTGCCACTTGACTGTGGCTTACCGGCATGAGTCTAATCAGTGTCCATCTCGGGATGGAGCATTATGGCGTCTGACACACTTCCTTCTCTCCAGCCTTCTGTTCTGTCTA
>JAQHUG010000735.1:118466-135191 GCA_028555095.1 Dicrostonyx torquatus | reverse complement strand
GATTGGTTAGCAACCCATTTCCTTGAAAGAAGACCGAGGACAGATGAGCATAAAACAACGTCCATCCACAATTAGCTTCTTCAAGTTAAAATGCTAACCACTGGGAAAAACTGCCTTTTATCTAAATTCCTAAAGATCTCCAGACAGTAGACAAAATTGCTAGAATTTACAGCCTAGCTGCTCAGGTTGAGGTAGACTTGTCTTCCTACAGATTTCCTAACCCACAGGATCTTCTAAAGCCTGGCAGGCCCTGATTCTATAACAACAGAAGACAAATACAGTCTTAACGCCCTTGCCCTCAATGACCATAGAGGACCCTGAGGAGTGGCTCTAGTAGCAAATCAAGTAAGTTCTGTCATTTTAAACCAATATCTCAAGTAAAACTTTATCCTTCTCAAAGATCTCTGATGCAGTTTGACAGCTGAGAGGTTTTGTCAGTTTAAAAGGACAAACTCACCAAACAAATTTCAGTATAACTTCTGAACATGTTCTAAATAAAAGGTGTTTTAAGATATACAAATGCAAGTTATTAAGGTGTGTACCTGCAAGTTATAAAGGTCTGAGGACAAAGCAAGTTAAATTTCTCTCTCATGCTGCCTTTCATAGTCTTAACATTATGAATCAAATGCTGATAAACTATTAATCTAACTCTGCAGAGTACTACCCCTACCACTATTGCAAGATCAAGATTTTAAATTCTTTGATCATTTCCTAAAGATTCTTTTCATTGTGCATAAACATCTGTTATAGTCATTCTGACACACACACATATATATATATACATATATATATGCCATTGTTTATACAATGCATGTGTCTAAAACTTATGTTTTCACAAACTCAAAGAATTCTTTTAAGTTCTAGGGAGCCATATTGAAGAATTTACCTTAAACAGGTCAGAAATACCCCTCTCAATTCCCTGGTCCTGAAATTTTTTTTCCGCCTAAACTTAACTTTGTCCTCTGCTCTGCCAACACCTTATCAAGTCCAAGAGAAACCAAACAGTTTAACACCACAAACCTTGGACAGAAATAAAGCTAATCAGCTACCTCAGGATATGGCCAGTACCCAGTTTTCTCAGGTACCCCAAAAAAGCCTTCAACACCCACAAATAAGCAGGAAGCAGTCTTGAGACCTGCGGTTCCAGTCCCCTCAATCTTCCATGCCTAACTCCATGCCATTTTATTAAAAGAGAAAGATGGGAATCTTGTAATCTGCTGGCCTGGTCTGTCACCTGGTTACCCTGTTCCTTTTAGAGACAAGCCCCGCCCACTTCCAATCTCCCCCTTCCCTGCTGAGGGATCTCCCACATCCTCTACAGCCTGCTCTCTCTCTCTCTCTCTCTCTCTCTCTCTCTCTCTCTCTCTCTGTCTGTCTGACCTTCTTCTAGAGAGGCAGCTTCTGTCTCTCAACCTTCTCCCCCCCCACTTTCCTTCTCACCCTCTCTCCTCCCCTCCACAGCTCACTAAATAAACTCTATACCCAAGCTCTTTCTGTATGGTATATCTGTGTGTCTCCCACCTGTCAGGGTACCCACGTTTTGAATGATAACTACTCCATTATTTGTTACTGCCTTTAGTCTGCTTGAAACTCACATCTGGGAATGCCATGGTTGTATGTGAACACTATGCCTGATCCTAGCAGACTTGTTGGGTGACTGACAAGATACTCTTATTCCATCTTTCTGATCAACCTCAGAAAGCAAAGTTTAGTAGTCACCCTGGTAAGGTGATCAATTTTCCCTGAGTGGTTTAACCCTCAACATCACCACAAAAAACGATATTTGCATGTTGACATTAGCAGGCATCTTAGTTTGAGCTAGTGTGGAGGCTGATTATGATCACAACAGTGGGGAACTTCCTGGCTTTCAAATCACCCTAAAGCTGAATGTAGTGGTGTGCATTTCTAATCTCAATACTTGGAGGTAGAGTCAGGAGAATAAGGCATTCAAGGTCATCCTCCACTACACAGATAGTTTGAGGCCAGCCTGGGCTATATGACACTCTTTTTCTAAACAACTAACAAGAACAATCAAAAACAAAAAACCAAAAAAAAAAAACCCTCACTCCAAATTATTCTAAAACCATCAGTAGAAGGGGTTCATCTTAATTCAATGGCACTTTTCTATAATTTTACAGTAAGCTCTTAGCACAGTGTTTTCTCACAATTTGTTTTGTTCACAGTAGTGAACTAAAGCCCCTTCCCAAAGCAACACCTATGCTAAAGCTTTTACAAAGCTGATTGATTGATTTGGGCTTATGACTGTAGACATTTGGAATGTTGCAGATATCTTACCAAATTACCTTTGGCTATCTTGTGTCCCCTTGGTAGCCATACATTGACACCTTTCTGCCTGACCTACCATATTTTCAAATGTCATATAAAACCCTTGAAATGTAGTAATTTAATAGGTCACTAGTTTTCAGCAACCCCAATGACTAAGAATGCCATCAAATACTATCTAAAACCTACAGCAGATATTTCTCTGCCTTGTAATCTGCTTACTTAAAGAATTTCTACCAATGTAATTGAAAAGTACTTTGGTTTATGGCCTTCTTCTGCAACTATAGAGGTTCATGTAACTACTTCCATGTTAGAACGTTTTACTCAGAGCAACTTAATCTGTATTACTGGGTCATGGTCACTCATTTGGCTCAGAATAAATTACCATTTATTACCTTTAAGGTGAGATCTGTGGAGTTATTTTTGATTGTTTTGCTTTGCTTTTGTATGAATGGCCAATATATATACCTGTGAGTCACTTATATGCTCTACATGAAAGGACTTTCTTTTTTTTTTTAAAGATTTATTTATTTATTATGTATACAACATTCCTTCCATGTATGCTTGCATACCAGAAGAGGGCACCAGATCTCATTATAGATAGCTGGGAGCCACCATGTGGTTGCTGGGAATTGAACTCAGGACCTCTGGAAGAGCAGTCAGTGCTCTTAACCTCTGAGCCATCTCTCCAGCCCCCATGAAAGGACTTTCATGAACACCTATATCAGTGCCATTAGGCATATTGTGAATAAAGGTATTTTCTTGCTCATATAATCCCTCCTCCTTCTCTTTGACTGGACTCCAGGAGCTCAGGCCAGTGCTCGACTGTGGATCTCTGCATCTGCTTCCATCAGTTACTCGATGAAGGTTCTATGATGAGAATTAAGGTAGTCACCAATCTGATTACAGAGGAAGACCAATACAGGCACCTTCTCCACTATTACAGGGAGTCTTAGCTGGGGTCATCCTTATGGATTCCTGGAAGTTTCCCTGGCACCAGGTGTCTCGCTCACAACACAATGGCACCCTCTATCAAGATCTCTCTTTCGTTGCTTTCTCTTTCCGTCCCTCCTCCAACAGGACCATCCTGTTCCATCATGTGCTTATCCCCTTTCTTATTCTATCTTCCCCCATCCCCAGTTTACCCAGGAGATCTTAATAATTTCCCTATCCTGGGGTTCTCCATGTGGTCCTTCTTAGGGTCTTCTTTGTTACCTAGTTTCTCTGAGACTATGGATTGTAGCCTAGTTATCCTTTGTTTTACAACTAATGCTTATAAGTGAGTGCATGCCGTGTTTGTCTTTCTGAGTCTTGATTATGTCACTCAGGATAATTGTTTCTAGTCCCATCCACTTGCCTGCAAATTTCATGATGTCATTGTTTTTGTTTTTGTTTTTTACAACTGAGTAATAATTCATTGTGTATATGTACTACAGTTTCTTTATCGATTCTTCAGTTGAGGGGCATCTAGGTTGTTTCCAGGTTCTAGCTATTATGAATAATGCTGCTATGAACATAGTTGAGCATGAGTCCTTGTGATATGATTGAGCATCCTTTGGTATATGGTCAGGAGTGGCAGTGCTGGGTCTTAAGGAAAACTGATTCCCAATTTTCTAAGGAACAAGATCATGATGGGGAAACTAACAGAGACAGCTTACCTGAGCTAGTGGGAGCTCATGAACTCTAATCTGAGAGCTGGGGATCCTGCATGGTACCAAACTAAGCCCTCTGAATGTGGATGACGGTTATATGGCTTGATCTGTTGTGTAGGGCTCCTGGCAGTAGGACCAGGATCTATCCTTGGTGCATGAACTGATTTTTTGGAGCCCATTTTCTTTGGAGGGATACCTTGCTCAGCCTCAATGTAGGAGGGAGGGGCTTGGTCCTGCCTCAACTTTATATGCCAGGCTTTGTTGACTCCCAATGGGAGACCTTACCCTTTCTGGGGAGTGGATGGGGGAAGTAGGAAGAGGGGAGGGGAGGGTTAACTGAGATTGGTATGCATAATGAATTAAAACATTTAAAAAAGGATATTTCCTGTGTGATGGTACACAGCTAACTAGCAGTAGAAGAATGATTTTTTTAAAGCTTCCTTACAAAATCAGAGTTAGCAATTCAACGCAGTAGTATTTTTTCAAATGTTCGCAGGACATATCGCCACATGTCTAAATATGGTGTTTCAAAGTGAACTTTATGTGAATTTAAAGTCCTATTGTTGCTAGAAGGATTCCATAGTGAACAAAAAATGTTTGTGAATGTCAGGAGGAGGAAGGCGTTTCTGAATGGTTCCACTGCCTCTAGGGTAGAGTCACAAGATTCTTTTCATGTTATTACTTTACGTTGTCTTACAGTGTAACAGACTCCGAACAGATCACTCTAAATCCTGAGAGGCATTGTACAGTACTCAAAAGAGAATTAAATTAAGAGACACAAGAATGCCTTGGGCAGGGAAGAATGGGAACAGTATAGTGTTTAGATAAATAGGTAGGAATCCATGGAAATTTCAAAAGTCTTTAAGATTCAGTTGATTTTTCATGTGTAAAATGTGCTATATAGGCACTTTTTCTGGATGGGGGTATAATATACAACTGCATTGAAACACCTGACACAGTAACTGGCATATAGGGTACTTATTGACTGTCAGGTGTTTCTAGTAGTTTTTTCTTCTATAGAAGTTTATTTTGTGTTTCTCAGAACATCTCAGATAGGTTTCAGTTCACTGAGGGAACCTAAAGAGAAAATTAGACAAAAATTCTTCTTAGTAACAGTTGTCTCCAAAATGTTAGAGTTTTCTCTTGCTGGGCGCAGTATGCTCATCTGACATGTCCTCTCTGACAGGCTCCCATTATACTAGAACTCCTCTTCCCTAAAACTGGCCCAACCTTCCTGCCGGATGTAGTTCACGTAAGTTTACCATTTAGTTCCCCCACAGGGCTGGTCCCAGGCACAGCCAGACAGCATAGTTCCTTATTTCTGGGCTGCAGACACATGCCGTCAGTCATCATGAGAGGTTCCTGTCTGGAATCTGGCTCCTTCTGGGACCCTTCCCTTTGCTTACCCTCTGAAGACCTTGCTACCAAGTTGTCACATCCCTGAGACCTTCTGTCTTCAACCCTGAGGCAAAAGGGAGATCAAGCCACAACAACCACCCTTTCAGGGCTTGCCAGGCATCAGAACACGGGCAGATGGCTCTATGTGGCCCCTTGTTTGAGGGGATGTTAGGCTCCACCACATTTTCTCTTCTTACCATGCTAGATTACTTGGATTGCTGGTAGATACTAGACACCCCCTCTGATAAGAGTAATGGGCTCCCTCTGTGCTTTGCCAATAGTACTTCACACTGTTGTCCCAGCCAATGGGACATGAACAGAGGGTCCCTGATAAACCTGGAGGAGGAAGGAATGGAGGGGCAAGAGACACAAGAAATGACAGCAAGTCTAGTTTTCTGATCAAGCTGCCACTTTATTATTTCTCAGGAATTGTTATATAGCAAACAGGAAGGGGGAGGGGAGGGTGTCAGGTCTGCTGGAATGTCATTGATCTAACTGGACTGTCAGGTCTGGAGCCGTCCCTAGCTGATAAGGAAATTCTGAGTGTCTGTGACTGTTAACTAACAAAGGAAATGCTAATTGTTTCTAAAGCCTGAGGTTTGCAGATCTCAGTAGGTTAATTTCCTAGATCTGGAACTTGCCCTGCAAAGGTGAATATCTTAACTTGTGAACTTAGATGGCATAAATAAAATACAGGTCTCAAAATACAAGTCTTTGTTCTGGCACACCATAACTCACCTTCCTGAGAGACCAAAAAAATGTAAAGATGGAGCACACCTGAGCACACCTAGGTTGTTTCTGAAAACTGGCAAAAGGAGCAGGGGTCCTGTAGTAATGAGGTGCGGGCTGTGTTCCCAGCATCTGAGAGGAGCGCAGCCCCTTGGTTCTGTCCCTTTCAGCTCCCAGCCGCTGAGCTAGCTTACATTTGAAATAACCACATGAAAATTGTATTAATTAAATTACTGCCTAGCCCATTATCTCTAGCCTCTTAATAGCTAACTCTTACATCTTATTTCAACCCATTTTTAATAGTCTGTAAGTCACCACGAGGTAGTGAGCTTACTGGGAAGTTTCAGCATGTCTGACCCTGGCAGCTTCATGGCAGCTCTCCCTGAGCCTTCCCTATCCCAGAATTCCGTTCTGTCCTCCCTGCCTATCTAAGATTTTGCTCTATCAAAAAGGCCAAGGCAGTTTCTTTATTAACCAATGAAAGCCACCCAAATACAGAAGGACCCTCCTACACTAGGGTCCTCTTCTGTCTTGAAGATTCTGAAAAGTTTTGTGTTAACTCCTCACAAGACATCAGGTGAACCAGATATATCTATCAGGCAAATGCCACCTCTAATCCTCACCTAATTCCTTGAACAACAAGTCAGAGGAGAAAGCGTTGAACCACAGACTTCCCCAGAACCATGGCTGACCTTAGAAACAGCTTTCCAGTATCTTATATCAGAGGTCTCCTTGCTCCTCCTTGGGGGCCCTGGTCACTTACCTTGGCAGATCTGAGGCCCTACTCCCCCAGGAAAATGGCTGGTCATCCCTGATACAATATAGGATGGTACAAAGCTGCGGTGAGTCTAGTTACTCTCTCCCAAGATCTCCCAGTGTTGAAAGGAGTGTACAGGTCCTCATGGGATCTCAAATCCAAGAGTGTGATTCCTAGGTAGGTCTCACATGGGACCAGGGTACATTCATTAGGAATCCTCTCTCAAGAAGAAGTCTGTAGTCCACCTTTAGGAAGGAGCATAGATGGCTGTCTCCCCTCTGGGAAACTCAAAAACTGGTTTTATGTCCCCAAGTCATCAGATGTGGATGTGGAAGGATCGATAGGGACTGATCCTTATAGAAATCTGGAACTCTTTTGTTATCAATGGAAGCATTGGGGGGTTGGGTAATCTCTGTTTAAGCTGCATTTTCTATGACATATTCCAAGATTTCACCTTGACTCACAAGGAGGCCTGAACCTCTCTTCTTTGAGAACCTTCAAAGTGGCTCCTATACAGTGGCAAGAAGGTGGAAGGCTTTGGGCATTAGGTCTGGTAATAAAAAGAGATGGTAATGATTTCTCACTGGAATGAGTCAGCAAATTTAATTTGCCTCCATATTAATTCTGTGTCCTACGAGCCTAGATTTCTGCATTTCATGTACTATCTTATAAAACTCACAGCAGCTCCACTTTCTGTGGTTGGGTGCTAAGTGATATAGACCACATTAACTGAAGCTTCGATACATGAAATATCATCTCATTAAGTCACCCTGATTCTCAATCTCTTATCAACTCTGCTCCTCCCATTGCTGACTCAGTGATATCTTGTGGCAATTCACAAACATAAAACTGTCTCTTATATTCTAAGACACTGGAACTTTTGCTGGACCTCACAGCCAGAGTTAATAATATACCCTGAGGTCACATAATAAAACTATTATCCTACTGTACACTAAGCCTGTTTAACATGCCTTTAAGAGAACATTGGAACAATTAACATTACTTGCTTTCTTTAGATTTCCCATGTAACCAATTTTTACAGCTTAAGTTAATGCATACCTGTAATCTTAAATTACAAACCTTCTGTGTCCTTGATCCAAGAGTAATCCACATGTGTTTGCATTTGTGTTATGATAATCACTGTTGGGAAACAGAAAATAAGCTGTAAGTGGCATTCTATAATGAAGATCCGCAATAAAAGCTGAAGGTAGCATTCAGATATTGAGTGGTAAACAATGATGATTGTAATACTAATTGTTTTCTGGGTCAGTTGGGGTCAGTGACTTATTCACTTGTTAAAGACTTTTGTAAAAGTAACCACCAATTCTTCTCCATGTGGTGCTTTCTGTGCTGCTCAAGAAAAGGGAGAGCAAAGCCCTTTGTTAGAAACAAACACAACAAAAAGATGCACACAGATACATAGATAAATTCTTACAAGACATCATCCAGGCAGACACAGATTCACATCCATACAACTGATAGAAAGGACAGAAGACACAGACAGTAAAGCAAAAAATTCAAATTTGGGCTTGCTTTTGGTTTAATAACTCCATGGGGGAAGTGCTCTCATTTCTTTCCTTAATTCCACACTGACACTTCATTGGTGAGTCAGAGTTAATCACTAACGCATTAAATGTACACAATATATCCTATGATGATTCTGCCTGAGAATCTACTATGGCTCCTCAAGGCAGCCTTTACCTTGCTTTTGGGGTGGGATTGGTGGGAGAAAGGATCATGCTCAGGGGTTCATTATCAGGTGGAGGCCAGGGAAGTCCCTAAACTCCTTGTACATTTTCAGATTACCTCTTTACAGAAAAGAAGGTCAATGGAGAGAGCACAAAATCAGCCTTGTTGAGCAATAAAAGTTTCAACATCCAATGACAGACACAGACCTAGGATGATTAAAAACACTTGATTCTACAACGGGTTACATATTCAACAATTTCCTGTCACCAACATAATAGACCATAGTGTATCTGTGAAATAAGCCCATGTCTCTAGTTCATATGCATAAGTCCCATTGCTTCGAATGGAATTATAAAAAGAATTTAAGACATGTTTTGTTTTGTTTTTTTTTTCAAGACAGAGTTTCTCTGTTTAGCTCTGGCTGCCCTAGCACTCTGTAGACCAGGCTGATCTCAACTTAGAACTCAGAGATCTGCCTGCCTCTGCCTCCTAAGTGTTGGGATTAAAGTTGTGTGCCACCACACTCAGCTAAAGCACTTTCAATACAGGAGGATTTTTAAAAGATTGGGCTTTACAGATAAGAAAAGGGAGAAAAGGAAAATTATGGAACATGTTTTAAGTTTGTACATATAATGTCCATGGTGGGTTCTGAAACTTGGAGGTTTGCTGAGCGGTCCCTGCAGGTATCACCACCGACATGGAATCAAACCACAAAGAATTGAGAATGAAAACTCAGTATAGCAAGACTTGGATAGTGATAAGACTTACAGAGAATCTGATGGTGCAGTTTATTCTTCTTACACATTTAAACACACTGACACTTTAGGGAAACTGATCACAACAAAGCTTTAGCCATATATAAGCAGAATTTTTTTGTCCTTCCTGTCAGCTCCCAAATCATGACATGGAGACTTACTATTAATTATGAAAGCTTGTCTGATGGCTTAGGCATGCTCCTAACTAGCTCTTATAAGTTAAATTAATTCATTTCTATTAATTTACTTTCTGCATTATTACTTTATCACCTTTTCTCTATACTATTCATGCTGCTTTCCTGCTTCCTCCATCTTTGCCTGGCAACTCTCCCTTCTTCTTTCCAGCATTCTCTCTGGTCCAAAAAACCTGCCAGGATATTGGTCATTAGGCTTTTTATTAAACCAATCAGAATGACAAATCTTTACAGTGTACAAAAGATTATTCCATATTTTCCACTTTTGTCTAAATAAACGGGAAATGTTTTAAGTCTAACATAATAAAAGTATTACTAATAAAAACAATAATGAGGTAAGAATTATATTTGCAAGGAGCATTCCATTTGTGTTTGGCATATTTTTTAAATTTTCATTATTTATTCTATCTTGATGATTCCAAAGCTCTGCACCTAATTTACCTTCTAGCATAACTAAGGAAAACGTCAACTATAACTACCTAGTCTTCAACTCCATTTAAAGATCCCAGAGGACATAATATTACCTGAGTAAAGAGCAAGTGCAGTTCAAGCTACTTCCAAAACCAAGAAATGACAGAGGCATCTGGCTGCTTGGACAGTCACCCTAAGGTTCTTCTGTAATGTCAAGAGATTCATCTTCAGCCTACAGGCCTAGAATATTGGACAGACATTTTTTGTGAAGGAAGGACTTGTTTTGGCAAAGTTCAGTAGTCACTGTCCTGTGTGTCCTATGGAATATCTGGCAGATTTTTCTATGAAGAAGGAATTTTAAAGGACTGTCCCCGCGTATTGGTAAAGTTTGATAGCCTTTTCCTTTATGTCCTGTTTATCCAGTTTATATAGCAAACTGTCAGCAGTCAAGGCAAGAACAGTTTCTTGCCCAAATGCCCCCTTTTTCCTCATTGAAAGCAAACTCCATGTGGAGCTTCTTTGATGCCCATCATCTATATTCTCTAAAATAAGTTGGTGCTGCCAGGAGCAGGGATGTCTCACTGTCATAAAAAGTCTAAGTTGTTAAGCATCTTAAATGTCATATTCTATAGGTTTCTGAAGAGTTCGAAGACCATCTATATATTTATATGGTCTTAGACCGTCTAAAATATGTACCTGTTTGACCTTGAAAACATATATAACAGACTTCAAGTTTGATTGTTATAGGTAATTACTAATCTGCATTTCTTTATTATCCTAAATAGTTCATAATAATAACTTTCAAGGACTAGAAATTTGCATTACAGTGTTAAAAGAGCTGCATAGGTCCAATAATTAAACAAGAGTAGAAGAAACATATATATATATATATAGTATAAGAAAAATAACCTTAAATTTGTATTAATTATACAAAATTTCAAATCAATGTAAAAAGTTTGAAACTAGGGGTTGTTCAACAGTACATTCAACAACTAACAGTACATTCAACGACTAACCCTTTGATCATCATTTCTATATTATATACTCCCTTTTTCTCCTTAGAAAGAGATCCCTGAATTTAATCCCTTTTGTTCATTTTTTCTCTGACAATAACCAATAACAATTTGTAACCAACCCCATCAATAATGACAAAAATCTATAACCCACTGAATGAGCAAAAGCCAACCACCCCACCTCTTGGGACTGTAGGCACCATGTTCTCTAGACTATTTCCTGTTGTCTGGGAGCACTGGTATATTTCAGGGAACCCTGAGAAAATTGGGGTCATATTGAAGTCTTGGGAGCGCTAGCTGTTATCTAGTCTTGGTGTAATGGGAAAATGTCAGGCTTATCTGAAGTCTGGCTGGAGTAGTCTGTGAGGCTGGACCATCTAGCAGGCCTGAAGCAGTTTTGAATGTAGAACTCTGAAGAAACTGTAGCAGAGCCCATCAACTCCTGTGTGGAAATGGCCGTGATGGCCACGTGTCCAGGGCTCATCTCTACTGAGACAGGAGTCCCCTAGGTCCACCGAAAGTGCATCTTTACCCTCCTTCTGGAGACCCCTGCTTCCCAACAGAACTCCCACCTCTACAAGGACTCTGACGTGCTGAATTATGCAAAGCCCTTGGTGCCCATGAGCATGGACTCCGGGTCATACCCAGACAGTGAGGTCCTTTGGCTCTTTGCTTCAGATTCAGTCCTCAGGGGAGGTCCACACACTGCAGAATCCCGCTTCTCTCCAGACGTGGCTGCTGCTGCTGATCTGATATCAACCCTAGGAACAAGGTCATCATTCCTGGTAGAGTTCTCAACCCAAGTCATGCAGTCCAAGTAAGCCAGGCACAGAAGCCTCCACATGCACCCCCCACACACACACACCCTGGCATGAGAAGAGATGCGCACATGCTTCATGCAGTCTTCTTGTTTGGGGAATGGGCCCCTTTGCACGTTCATTTCTGTCCGTGACAGCTCACCTGGAGTCCTGATGGAAAATGGGTATCACCTCTGGGCTATGGTGGTCCCCGACGCTGAAAAGGCTCACTGTCCTGAGAGAGGACACAGAAGTGAATTTGTCTCCACTGCAGATATGCCAGGGCCCGGACTGCTCAAGACGGGCAAAGGGGGCAGGCCCTGCCCTTTCTCACACGTTCTGAAGCTTTCCTTCCCCTTTGTTCCTCACAACACCCTTCCTACTCTTAGATCCATCTTTCAGCTCCAAGTCACCTGTGAGCCCCCACCTCATCCCCTCAACCCCACGTCAGAGGTGACACCTGCGTTCCACAGTGACCCCCATAGCTAGTCTGTGCTGACAGCAAGGGCTGCTTTTGTATGTCTTGTATCAGAGGTCTGACTGTTCCCTCCTTGGTGGCCCTGGATCCTTACCACTACATCTCTGAGGCCTTACCCCAGGACAAATTCCCTCCTCCTTCACATAGTGCAGTAGAAGGAAAGGCTCAGAGCATACTAGGTGGAAGGATGGGAAAACAGGTTAATTCCTCCAGGTACACCACAGTGGAAATGCCATCTGGGAACCTTCTAGGCAGAGTATAGCTTCTCAAGTCCAGTAGGGTCCCACAGACATGCTGAATGCAAAGCCACCGTCAGGTGTAACCGGACCCCTTAAAAGTCACTCCTTTGAGTGGAGCAGTGGTGGTGGCACAAGCCTTTCATCCCGACACTAGTGAGGCTCAGGCAGGCAGATCTCACTGACTTTTATAATGGGTTAGTTTAGATGTGAGAGCTAGCCAAGAAATGGCTAGTGATAATGGGCCAGGCAGAATTTAAATGAATCCAGTTTGTGTGTGATCTGTGTATTCCGGACCTGCGGCCATGTGGCAGGGAGCCGGGCAGGACACAGCCTGATGCTCCTGCCATTTACAACACCCACATCCATTCAGCTGGGCTTCTCAGACCCCACAGCCATTCAGCTGGGCTTCTGGGACCCCACGTCCATTCATCTGGGACTTCTCAGACCCCAAGTCTATTCAGCTGGGCTTCTCAGACCCCACGTCCATTCAGCTGGGCTTCTGAGACCCCATGTCCATTCAGCTGTGCTTCTGGGAACTGTCGTCCATGCAGCTGGGCTTCTTAGAACCCATGTCCATTCAGCTGGGCTTCTGGACCTCATGTCCATTCAGCTGGGCTTCTGAGACCCCATGTCCATTCAGCTGGGGCTTCTCAGACCTCATGTCCATTCAGCTGGGCTTCTGAGACCCCATGTCCATTCAGATGGGCTTCTCAGGCCTCATGTCCATTCAGATGGGCTTCTGACACCCCATGTCCATTCAGATGAGCTTCTGAGACCTCATGTCCATTCAGATGGGCTTCTGAGACCCCATGTCCATTCAGCTGGGGCTTCTGAGACCCCATGTCCATTCAGCTGGGCTTCTCAGACCTCATGTCCATTCAGCTGGACTTCTGTGACCCCACGTCCATTCAGCTGGGCGTCTGAGACCCCACGTCCATTCAGCTGGGCTTCTGAGACCCCCATCTCTATTCAGCTGGGCGTCTGAGACCCAACGTCCATTCAGCTGGGGCTTCTCAGACTCCACGTCCATTCAGCTGGGGCTTCTCAGACCCCACCTCCATTCAGCTGGGCTTCTGAGACCTTACGTCCATTCGGCTGGGCTTCTGAGACCCCATCTCTATTCAGCTGGGCATCTGAGACCCAACGTCCATTCAGCTGGGCATCTGAGACCCAACGTCCATTCAGCTGGGCATCTGAGACCCAACGTCCATTCAGATGGGCTTCTGAGACCCCACATCCATTCAGCTGGGGCTTCTCGGACCCAACGTCCTTTCAGCTGCGGCTTCTGGGACCCCACGTACATTCAGCTCGGGCTTCTGAGACCCCACATTCATTTAGCTGGGGCTTCTGACACCCCACGTCCATTCAGCTGGGGCTTCGTAGACCCCATGTCCATTCAACTGGGGCTTCTGACACCCCACGTCTATTCAGCTGGGGCTTTGTAGACCCCATGTCCATTCAACTGGGGCTTCTGAGACTCCACGTCCATTCAGCTTGGCTTCTGAGACCTCATGTCCATTCAGCTGGGGCTTCTGAGACCCCACGTCCATTCAGCTGGGCTTCTGAGACCTCACGTCCATTCAGCTGGGCTTCTGAGACCCCATCTCTATTCAGCTGGGGCTTCTCAGACTCCACGTCCATTCAGCTGAGCTTTTGTGACCCCATGTCCATTCAGCTGGGGCTTCTCAGACCCCACCTCCATTCAGCTTGGCTTCTGGACCCCACGTCCATTCAGCTGGGCTTCTGGGACCCCACGTCCATATTCCCCGAGAAAACTATGTGTCTCCATATCCATATCCCTGGGATCTCAGAAGTGGACCCTGAGAGGGAAGGCTGATGGTCTAGGGGGATGGAAAGGCCTAGTTTCCACAGGATGACCCTATTTGGGGGAGCGCACACAACATTGACTTCACTAGGCTCCTGGGGACCCATTGACCACAGCTGTCCTTCCTTGGTCCACTCAGGACCTCCTTGCACCCTTCGATTTAAGTGACCCTCATTCCGTCAGCGACTGCCTTCCAGAAGGTGGAGCCTAGCAGAGCAGTCACAGAACTAGATGGTTCCCGTTTGCTCATGTGGGCCCCGCTTGTGTCTAGGCTGTCCACAGGCAAGGGCTGCCTCAGTAGAGGTCCACTTCTCCTCAAAGGGCCCATTTCTTGCCTCCTGAAGTGCTCACCTCAACCCTGAAAGTGTGGCATAGCCATCTCTCTTCCTGAAAGCTCACAAAGTGGTCCCCACCCCACCCTTAACCAGAATGTGCATGGTGAAAGGTGGAGGGGGGACTCCAGTCTGGCTATTGCAATGAGGCAACCCCCAACCTCCAGGTCTCAGACTCTCTGCACCTCACAAAATAGCTCCAGCTCCTCGAGGACACAGATGAGAGTGCAAGGACCAATATCTACAGAGTTCTCGTACTCACAAGTCACCTCCTTTTGGTAGAGGACCACCTTCAGGGATGCTGCTGGATTAGTGTCTGCATATCTGGACCTTGGCATCCATAGTCTACCCTCTGCTCTCATCTTGTGCCTGAAATGGATCGGGTTTTATGTATGTGAACAGTGGCTCCCATTAGCATTCTTGAAAGCAGGCATGGCTTTGGCAGATGGGAATGTAGGGGAAGCATCAATGCTAAGGGGAATTGCTGTTTAGAAATGTTTAGATTAGTTGTGGCCTGAAAAGTGCTAATTGGTAGATAATTTTCTCTGACAGAGAAATCAGAACTTTGGGATTATGCAGGAGAAAAGGTAGTAACATCACTTAGATGTTTGCCGTGGCTACTCTGTAGTCCTGGGTGTTGGCAAGATATCTGGTCTCACTGTGCACAACAACAATTTGTGAAGTTTTCTTCTACTTCCACTTCTTCCTATTCCTCTTACCAACCTCCTACTTCTTTTTTATTTCCTCCTCCTTCTCCTCTTCATTCTGCTCTTCCTCTGAGTTCTACTCTTCCTCCTTCTGCATATCCTCATCTTCATCTGCAGCACTTACAATAACTGAGCTGGTAATAGTTGGTAGTTAAGAATAATCACAGCTGAGAGAAAAAACTCTTCACCGTAGTCTTCCTTAGGTATACAAGGAACATATGAGCATAAGGGAAGTTGAGAGAGGCCACTCAGGAATATTTATGCAAAGGGGATTGAGTCCTGCCACCCACAGCAAACCAGTGAGTATCCCTGATTAATTTGTGCTCTGTGACTTAGATTTTGGAATCCTTTGACTCAAGGGAGAGTATTAAGGTCCCCAGGGAGTAGGAAGCTGCATCACCAAAATAATGAGACTTGCAAATGGTCCCACTTCATATCCTAAAGGTACCTACAGTTATATACTGGGTCACAGAAAATCAAGGAAACAATAATTACTATCAAGGTTGTTGTAAAAAGTGTCCGCTGGTAGATTTTTGTTTGATAATCAATGAACTGTCTGGAAGTCATTCTTAGGAAGTATTTCCTGTAATTAACTCATGTGGGATTCCCCTCTGTATGCGGTGAATATCATTGGTTAATAAAGGAACTGCTTTGGGCCTACAACAGAGCTATAGGGGAACAGAGCTAGTGTGGGGGGAAATAAATGGAATGATGGAAAAAAGGAGGTGGAGTCAGAGAGAAACCATGGAGCACCACCGGAGACAGAGGAGCTGAAACTTTGCTGGTAGGCCACAACCTCATGGTTATGCACAGATTAATGGAGATGGGTTAAATTAAGATGTAAGAGTTAGAAAATAAGAAGTCAAAGCTAATGATCCAAAGAGTGATGTAATTAATACAGTTTTCTGTGTGATTATTTTGATTTGGGGCACCCAGGACAAACAAACATCCTCCTTCTAACAGTTAAGTTAACATTTCTGAACAAAAATGTTATCAAATTAAAAGTCATGGGCCAATCCCAGAAAATTGGTGTGTTGGTCTTGAATGGGGACATATAAACAGAGACTGTACTTTCATTTCCTGTTCACCAAGACCTGAATAAATCACACAAAACTATATTAATTACAACACTGTTTGACCCATGGCTCAGGCGTATTTCTAGCTAGATCTTACAACTTAAATTAATCCATTTCTTTTAATCTGTGTATCTCTTTGAGACTGTGGCTTAATGGTAAGGTTCTGGTGTCTTTCTCCTTCCATGGCTACATGGCATCTGCCTGACTCTGCCTTCTCTCTCCCTGTATTCAGTTTAGTTTTCCTACCTACCTATATTCTGATCTGCCATAGGCCAAAACAACTTCTTTTTTTTTCTACTTTTTTTTTTATTTTTATTGTTAAAAGAAAAATTTACATTTACTCCCCTTGTTCCCGGCCCTCCCGCTCCCCCACTACCCCACTGCCCTCCC
>JAQHUG010000735.1:102107-112160 GCA_028555095.1 Dicrostonyx torquatus | reverse complement strand
ACTAAGGGCTGGTCCTTGAGCTAAACAGAAAGAATAGTAACAACCATTCCCAATCTTGAATATTGAGAAAGGCAAAGGTACTTGTACTTCTCAACTCATATAGATTTCATGGCAAGATGTGCCTCATCATATAGGGCTCTTTTTCTGAGAATATACATCATAACTTAGCATAGGAAAGAGAAGAACTTAGGCCTTCCTGCCTATGTCTATCTGCTTACGACATATACTTGGCCTGACCTCCCTCTCCAGACTGACTATGAGCCATCTTAGTGACATTACATGACAAACAAAGAGAATTATGACTTCAACAGATGCCTTCTGTTCTGAATCTAGAACTTTAGAGTCACTATTTATTGGGTGTTCCTACTGGAACCAACACTTTGACTTGCTAGGACAGGGACGTGTGGTCTGTTGTTCAGAACATTCTTGATGGACGTATCATGGCTAGTCAGAGTCTAGAAGAGGATTACGAAATTAATGTGAGCCCAGTTGTTAAACAAGAACCTGAAAGCGAGGCTCTTGATATATGTAATTCTTCACTTGATTCAGAAGCAGATTCAAGAGAGGGTATGGTGAGACAAGATGATCAATATGTCATACAAGATCAAGCCTTTGAAGAGAGCCCACTACCTGCTGACCAAAGCCAACCTATAGCCAGTGAGGAAGATAACACTAACCTCTTCAGTCTGCCCTTCCCCAGGAAGCTTTGGTCCATTGTGCAGAATGAGGCATTCAAGTCAGTGAAGTGGAATAAGGAAGGAGACACCATAATGATTGAGGTAGACCTTTTCCAGAAAGAGGTCCTTCATCTCAAGGGGGCAAAGAAGATTTTTGAAACAGACAGTTTGAAGACTTTTATTCGCCAGCTCAACATGTATGGATTCAGAAAGATATACCCTGAGACATCTGTGGCTTCCTCTGAGGCGTACAAGAGAATAATGGTAATGTACAAAGTATTTTTGTCCTAATTTAACAACAGAAGCATATGCATATCTCCCCCAATCAATGACATAAATGATGTCAGTTCTTTACTTCCAAAGATAACTATTTTTGCAGGAGGGTCACTAAAGTATCAAAAAGTGGACTTTGAATGTAATGGCTTTGTTCTTAAATTACATAGGGCCCACCTAAAAGTATTCAAACAAGAAGAATGGCTATGAAAAGCCATATAGTGGTGCATACATGTGTACCAGTGTGTGTGTATGTATGTATGTATGTATGTGTTAAAATCTTAACTTACATACTGTTTAAGGATCATTTCCAACTTGTTATTTTTTAATTACCAACTAGGACAATGTGACTGGTGGTGGAAAGAGCTGTGGGGATCAATACATATTTCATCTTAGGATAGCTAAACTGTTCATTTTGTTTCAGATGTACCGTCACTTCAACTTTCAGAGAAATAAGCCTGGACTTGTTGAGTATATCTGGGGCAAAGAAGACCTAAAATATCTTGCCCACCAAGCTCTCTGTATACCCATTCCACTTAGATCTTCTCAAGAGCCAACTTCAAAAAAGAAGAAGAAGCTACCTACCAGATTTTCTCCACGATTCTATCGCAAACCTGAGGAAGACGGTGAAGATGCCAAGAAGAAAAGCTCCAATGACCAGGCACACAAAGGAAATCAAGGCTTTGTATTCTCTGTTGTATGGGCTATGAAAGTTATTCCTCCATGTTCCCTAGTAAGGCAGCCTTCTGGGGAGTCAAGTAACCCAACTTCTGATGATACCTCAGGCACTATTATATGTGTGCCTCCATCTGCTCCTGGAATTCAAGGCACAGAAGAAAATCCCAGTGCTAGCTCATCAGAGCAACCCATTTTAAGTTCTATGATGTGTCTGTACAACAGTTGTTGTTCTGCCCTATTGTCTGCCATCTTAGAAAGGCCAACAAATGAATCTCCTGATGAAGAGCAGGAGGGCTCCTCAGATTACAAGTGTGTAGTCTGTGAGCCCATAAAGAATAGTCCTCGCTTATGAACTCACAGGCCCCTGAAGACCAGTAGAAAATTTCTTCTAAGAATATGCCAACTTTTGAAATCAAAAGGCAAATACCATGATGGCAAATAAATAAGCTAAACTAGACTCCAGAGTCTGTGTCATATCTGACCCTCTGTACCATTCTGTATACATGGCTTCCCCAATCTTGGATTCAGGTTGCCTTTTAAGGAGAACCAGCAAAAACTTTGGGATCACAGAAAAGCATTCTTCCCAGAGGCGGAAAGCAAGCCTGGGAATATATGCTCTCCTGGCAATTGCCTATTGGCTACTAGTGTCACCTCACATTGCTCAGGGATCTGGAATCAGGAGATTCCATTGTCTTGTGTCTGTACCCCCAACAGAGGTCATCAGAAAATTTCTGAGCAATAACTGAGGGTTACTATCAAGCATCCATTAGCCCTGTATGAGCATGCCTTAAATTAGCTGCCCATCTGCTAAGGGGTGAGCACTACTATGTCCTGGTCCCTGAGATACAGGCCATTTCTCTCAGCACATGGGGTGGGAAACTAACTGACACAAAAGGAAGACAGACACTAGAAACTTTGCAACAGGACCTGCAAAATGTTGCTACAAAATGTCCCCCACTTATCCTTTTTTAATCAACCTTAAGGAATCAGAGCTAGATTTAGGACATTTAAGGTAAGAAATGGCTGGGTGAGGGCCACCCTTCCTTGCCTGGAGGAACCTCTCCAGAGAGCTCTTCCACTATGGGAGGACCTGACATCATTGGGCTTCTCTATTGATTGCCTTCATCATCACAGATTTGCCAGGGTGTTGATGTCGACTCAGTGCTTGGCCCCAGGCTTGTCACCTGGTCGCCAGGATGCTGTGCATGAACTTCTTGGGTTTTGACAGAAACAATACTATGGGAAAGCACATAGGGGGCCCCAGGACACTAAACACCATTTTTGTGCAATCCAGGCAACAGCAGGCAACCAAAGTAATAGAGTCCTTTCCTGGTAGTCTTCCTTTCCCCTGAAGTCCAAGGTACTTAAGGTTGTGTCAGCAAGGCCACAAAAGCACAGCGAGAGAAAAGTCCACACTGACGTCTCCTTCATGAGAGCATAGCAGTCTGGGTGGATCTGGGGACAGCCCATAATATGTCTTGCTCACTCAGCAAGCCAATGGTGGCTCAATGCTGCTTTGACTTTAGAGTCTGCACTCTGATGGTGAGTTGGTGAGTCGATGGGGCATTGTTTATCTGCCTCTCATCACCATTACACCCCACCCCCGGAGCCCACAGTGGTCACACCCTCCTCTGCAAGGGATTGAGCTCTGGAAACCATGTCAGTCACTCTGTATCCACGCTGCCTGTCACACGCATTGCCATTTGCACACAATATGGCACACAGAGTGCAATGCTACAGACTCTTTCCTGACATTGGCTCTCAGACTATAAACAGGACCAGAGAACTAGAGTGGAGCAGTAACTACCTGAGTCTGAGGAACCCTATCCTATTTACCCCATCCCAGTTCCTCTGGTGAGCCTAAAGACAGAGTGCTATTTCAGGAAGGTTCAACATACACCTCCAGTTCACACCAAAACAGAAACACCAATTTAATGAGTGGTATCCTAAGGTCTCTTCTCTAATGTGTCAGCACCATGTTCTACACACCTTCATGGAGCATCTGACACTGCTCTGTCAAGTCTGTACTCTTGCCAAGGCAAGGCCTTAATTTCCTTGGTGTCATTCACAGTGTGTTCTGAAGATGGACACTATAAAGAAATACCACACTAGCTTATAATAGAGTATAGTAAAGGGTTATATATTTAGGGGTAGACCCACAGATCACTGTCTTCTGCACAAACGAGGAACAGGAATTGAATCCAGCAGCTGGAACAGAGAGAGTGAGCTCGCACTTTACCTTAGCATTTATATTATAAGAGACCACATCCAAGTGGGCTGGTATCTTAAAAGCTATTGCCTGAAGGAGCTCCCACAACACCGTTCTTCTATTCCTTTTTTCATAGTGTTCATTGTGATTGCTGATGGTACATTTCTGGTAGGTACTGAGCACAGAACACAAACACAAGTCACAGTTTGACCCATTATAAATCAAACAACATAAAAATGCTGGAAGGAGGGGCAAGCAGACCTTATCGTTCTCAGATACTTTCTCAGGCTCCAAACAGAGAAATACATCATAACCCAGCCCTTCAGTTTCAGAGCCATTTTCCAAGTGACCTGAAACTCCATTGAACTTGGCCTATTGCCTCTCCTTCTCAAAGGTCAATGGTTACCTACCTGTTCAGTGACAAATTCAATGCTAAGGTATCTGCTTGTGGAATTTTGGAGAACCTCTCAGAATAGGATAGATTTGTAGAGAATGTTATCAAGAGAACAATGTGTTGTCATTGCTGGAAGAGGTCACCATTCCCTATAGGAATACACAGGAGGGAGGGCCCCCTGGGCATAGTTAGGGTTCTTTTTTTAAGCTGAGTAAATTGGTATTTAGTTATAGAGAGACATTCTTGGCTCCTCTGTGTCTCATACTTGTCTATGTCACTGCCACCAATACTCTTACCTCACAAGAAGAGATATAAAAGCATACTCCTTGAGGAACAAAAATGAAAGCTTCACTCATGACTTGTTTCTGTTCATTATGGCTATGGGAAGTTTCTTGCTTATCTGGCTCAAGGACCACAAGAGACAACAATCAGTGGATCAGAAAATATGTTTAGTTAGTAGACTGAACTCTTATACAAAGTAGGTAGGATCTAACAGGCAAAAGATTACATCTTTCCAGATTAATGACATCTCTTCCAATATGGTTGCAGACAAGGGTTTGGGTGTATTGAATCCAACTGTCCTTCATGAATTGGCAAGCCACACACAGCATGGTATCACAGATTACAGACTTTCATTCCTCAAAGTCTTGTGTCGTGGTGAGTTCACAACCTAAGGGCAAAGAGAGCCTGGTTCAAGTGGAAAAGCGTTTAGGCTTTCTACCTGTGTACATTCACACTTAGAAGGAGAAAGGCCATGATAGGCTGGCAGAATAAATGTACATAGGCTTGAAAGAGAGAAGAAAAAGAGTAAAGAGAGTTGGAAAAGAAGTAAATGGTTTTTTGAAAAAGGGGATAAAGTCTTTAAAGACACAGAGTACAGATAGTCATAGATTAAAAGGAATAAGGAAAAATAAGCCATGTAAATATGGAAAATTCACAGATAGTCTGGATTATGTATATTGTCGCAGGACAATATTACACTAGGTTGATTAAAAAGGGGTATTTTATTGGAGGGGATAAAACTTACATATCAATGTCCCAAACCACGTTCCTCTGGTCGCAAACAGGAAACCTAGTCTAGCAAAAGCAGTCAGCATGAAAGCTGGAAGCAAGTTAGTTTGGAGAGCGGCTGCGGCTCTTTTTAAAATGAAAACCACGCCCCACATTGGGAGGGTATCTTAGAAGCCATTGGCTGAAAGCAAAAGGGCTTAATCTCCCACAGGAAATGTATACTATTGTGTTATCTTTAAAATTTTTGACTGTAAAGAACCTAACTACACAGAGACATTTTATTGTATGGGTTGCTAAGATAAACCAGCATGTGTCTTATAAAGGAATCATGACTTATCAAATTTAGGTCTAAGATTATGTTACTTTGGAAAAGAGGTTTTTCTTTTGTTTCCTCAGAGGATAGGAACCTGTGGATTGCTTCCAGACTGGTGTGGTTTTATGGAATAAGACCTCCTGAAAGGTTGCCGTGAACACTGCTCAAAAAATTACTTTGCCCAACTATTGACTGAGATGAAACTAGCACACACGATACACTATAAAAGACCTAATTAACAGTGCCACCAGTCAGCAGGAAGAAGTATGAACAAAACTATGCCCATATTCTCAAATATTGTTTATAAATATTTGTTTACATTTAAAGGTGGATATGCTATAGAGATGAATATTTTGCATTGGTATGGATCTTTGTTTATTGATATAAATTTAAGGTAAATTTTGTTATACTGTATATGTATATTTCTGCCCTTGATTAAGGTATTGTGTTTGTGTAGTTTATTTAAAAATGCAATGTATAATTAAGAAATATAAATTAATATATAATCATCTATAATAGTCAAGCTTGTAGTCATGTTAGTTAGATTTTCTAGACATATAGAGATATATTTCAGTCAGTTAGGTGTTCTTCAAATCTTTCAGAGACCTTCAGAATATGGCATTTAAATGTTTTAAAAATTTAGGACTTTTCATGACAGTGAGATACATCTGTTCCTGGCAGCTACAAGCTACTTCAAGAGGTAGATGGGCACTTATGGAGTTAGTTAGCCATGTGGACAAGAAACTGCTCCTGCCTCTACTGCTTACCTGGATAGGTAGGACCCACAAAGAAATGACTGCTGAACTTGCATAAAGATGGTACAATCCTTTTGGGTTCATGGTTCATAAAAGATTCTTACTAGACATTCTGCAGGATACAAAAGAAAGTGACTGGAAAACTGCAATATATGCAGAACTGTTTTTGAAATTTCCTCCTTCATGGAAAAGTCTGCTGGATACTATGGGCCTGTAGGCTGAAGATGGATGCCCCAATGGTACAGAAGAACTTTGGGTGACTGTTCAGGTAGCAAGATGTCTCTTTCAATTCTAGAATTTTGGAAGTTGCTTACAATACACTACCTGTTTACTTAGGTGATATTATCTCCTTTGATGGAATTGAAGAATAGATAGTTATTATTACAGTTTTACTTAGTTATGATAAAAGATAAAGTAGATATAAATATTGTAACTGTAATTCTTGCTAGAATTTTACTATGTTAAAGCCTTTTTGTTTAAACAGAAAAGAGGAAATGGTGTGGGAGATTCTTCTGTCTGTGTATTGCTTTTCTTGGTTAATTGGTGCAGGAGAATTGTCTGTATTCTGTCAATCATGTTTTAAATAAATGTTAATTGGCCAGGCAGGGAGTATAGGTGGGAAAACCAGACAGGAAGTAGAGGTGAGAACACGAGAACTCTGGGAAGCAGGAAGCTTCCCTGGCATTTTCCTGCACAGCCCATCTAAGAAGCAGGATGTAAGGTGCCCGACTGAGAAAAGGTACCAGCCATGTGGCTAACATAGATAAGAACAATGGGTTAATATAAGTTACAAGAGCTAGTAAGAAGACTGAGCTAATGGGCCAATCAGTTTATAATATTATGGAGACCTCTGTGTGATTCTTTGGGGCTTGCTGGCTGTGGAGTACTGGGTGGGACAGTAACCTCAACAAGCAGGACCCCCATGTTACAGTTAATGAATAATGAAACTGCCTTGTTGTGTTTATAGGGCAGAACTTAGGTAGATGGGGGAAACTAGACTGAATGCTGGGAAAAGAAAGGGTGGAATCAGAGAGATGCTATGGAGCTGCCACCAGAGTCAGACATGCTGGAACTTTGCTGGTAGACCACAACCTCGTGGTGATACACAGATTAATGGATATGGGTTAAATTAAGATGCAAGAGTTAGTCAATAAGAAGTTAGAGCTAATGGCCCAATCGGTGTTTTAATTAATACAGTTTCTGTGTGATTATTTGGGGGCTAAGCCAGCCCAGTGGCCAGGAACTGGGCAGCAGGACAAACAAGCAGCTCTCTCCTACAACAGACAATGACATTGGTAGGCAGAGAGATAGGAATAGCAAATCTAGGATGTGACTGGGACTGAGAGTACTAAAGTAGAATTGAAAGAGCTGAGGAATGAATAGAGCTGGGCTCTGAGTTCTGAGTGGAGTCACAGCTGTGAATCCTGACCTAGGTAGGCAGACACATAGAGTACCAACCTGGGGTTGGAGCTGTAGTGCTGAGGGAGGAGTTGAAGGTAGCATTATAATACTGACCGATTGGGAAAAATCTAGGAAGCATCAGGATGGAACCTAGGAAGTGTGAGTGAACCTTGCATAGAATTCTGATATAATGTGGAGAGGGACTTCTGGAGGTTCTGGACATCATTGCTGAGATTTCTGACATAGACTTGAAGGTGTATGCAGGAGGAGTTGGGTAGGAGTATGTGCTGAGGTAGAAGTTGGCAAGAGTTCTCAGGGCTTCCAGATGAGGAAAAGCAAAGCTGTTAGTGCCAGAGTAGGGTGGCCCTGAGAGAAGTTCAGGAGAGAGATATTTATCTTAAGGCGTTTGGAGTTGGGTTAGAAAAAGGGAAGAGATTTAGAATGTTTGAGCAAAGGTAGGATTATGGTTAGACCATGTGTATTTTTGTATAAATAGGGACAGGACTGTGGAAAGTATGGCAGGATGGAGGTTTCTTAGATAACTCTAAGAGGCTTGTGGAGTAGTATCTGGGTCAAATTGAAGGAAGGCTTCATGTTGGGGAAGGATGCTTGTTCATTTTCTGGATGTCCAGACTCCGAAAATAATCACACAAAAACTATATTAATTAAAATTCTGCTTGGCCAATAGCATAAGCATATTGCTAGCTAGCTCTTATATCTATGGTTAACCCATTTCTATTATTTTATATTTTACCATGAGGCTTGTGGCCTACCAGCAAGATTCCAGCTGGCAGTTCATGTCTTTCTCCTCTGAAGGCTCCATGAAATATCCCTGACTCTGTGTTCTTTCTCCCAGCATTCAATTTAGTTCCCTCAACCTAGCTCTGCTCTACCATGCTATAGGCTCAAAGCAGTTTCTTATTAATTAACCAATAAAAGCAACACATTTACAGAAGAATTTCCTTCATTATCTTCCCTTTTCTGTCTAAATAAAAAGGAAGGTTTTGACTTTAACATAGTAAAATTAGATATAACAAAACAGGTATCAAGCAAGAATTACAGTTAAAATATTTATATCTACTTTATCTTTTATCATAACTAAGGAAAACTATGACTATTTAGTCTTCAACTCTATCAGAGTTTCCAGAAGGATATAATAGTATTAGCTAAATAAATAGGAAGTGCATTGTAAGCAACTTCCAAAACTCTAGAATTGACAGAGACATCTTGCTGCCTGGACAGTCATCCAGAGTTCTTCTCTACCACTGGGGCATCCATCTTCAGCCTACAGGCCCATAGTATCTATCAGACTTTTCTGTGAAACAGGAAATTTCAAAGACATTTTCACCTTTATTGGCAGTTTTCAGTAACTTTCTTCTGTGTCCTACAGAATATCTGGCAGACTCTTTCATAAAGCAGAAACCCCAAAGAATTGTCTCACCTCAAGACATGTTCAGCTGTCATTTCTCTGTGGGTCCTGTATGTCCATTTCATACAGCATAAGATCAAGCAGTCCAGGCAAGAGCAGTTTCTTGCCCAAATGACTAACAAATTCCATAAGGAGCTTCTTTAGTGCCCCATCATCTTCTGGCTGCCAGGAACAGATGTGTCTCATTGTCATGAAAAGTCTAAGTTCTTAAAACATTTTAATTTCCAATTCTGTAGTCTTTGAAAGATTTGAAGAATACCTATCTATCTGAAACATATCTCTATATATCTACAAAAACTAACATGACAACAAGCTTGACTATTAAAGATAATTATCTATTAATCTATATTTTTAATTATATATTAATTTTTTTCTTTCTTTATTTTAAAAGTTTTCTCTGCTCCCCTCCCTGACTCTCTCTCCACTTCAACCCTCCCCCAAGGTCCCCATACTCCCAATTTACTCAGGAGATCTTCTCTTTTTCTACTTTCTACTTCCCATGTAGATTACATCTATGTAAATCTCTCTTAGTGTTCTCATTGTTGTCTAAGTTCCCTGGGATTGTGGTATACAGGCTGGTTTTCATTGCTTTATGTTTAAAAACCACATATGAGTGAGTACATGTGATAACTGTCTTTCTGGGTGTGGGTTACCTCACTCAAAATAATGTTTTCTAGCTCCATCCATTTGCCTGCAAAATTCAAGATGTCATTATTTTTTCTGCTGTGTAGTATTCCATCGTGTAAATGTACCACATTTTCCTTATCCATTCTTCAGTTGAGGGGCATTTAGGTTGTTTCCAGGTTCTGGCTATGAAAAACAAAGCTGCTATGAACATAGTTGAGCACATGTCCTTGTGGCACGATTGAGCTTCCTTTGGATATATACCCAAAAGTGGTATTACTGAGTCTTG
>JAQHUG010000735.1:59604-99826 GCA_028555095.1 Dicrostonyx torquatus | reverse complement strand
TTTTCATTTCTGATTTTGTTAATTTGGATATTCTCTCTCTGCCTTTTGGTTAGTTTGGATAAAGGTTTGTCTATTTTGTTGATTTTCTTGAAGAACCAGATCTTTGTCTCATTGATTCTTTGTATTGTTTTCTTTGTTTCTATTTTGTTGATTTCAGCTCTTTGATTATTACCTGTCATTTTCAAATACAGTGTAAGTGAAACCATGGTGTTTCCTGGGTTTCAGTTTACTCCAAGCCCTCCTCCAAAAAACTCTTGTTCCCAAATATCCAGGAGCATTTTTTACTTGTTATTCAGACATGTTGGGCACACTTCCCCCTGGGGACTTGGCCACCCTTCTACTCACTGAGTAACAGGTAAGAAAACAGGATAAATGGACTGAAAGTGAGTAGGAACGAGGACTGGCTTGGAGCGGTGATGGCCCTCAGGTTCCTTCTCATGAATCTGTGTTCTTTCCAACTAGTCACTGTGCTGTGCTGGCCATGCATTCCTTGTTCCCTTCAGGGCAATGTGTTACATAGCTTCTACCCTCAGTGCTGTCTACTCCAAGGCCCTGCTTCCTGGCTGTTCAGTGTAATTCTGTTTCTCTAGACATTTACTCAAGGATTTGATGCTGCAGAGGAAGAAAGGACAAGAGGAGGAAGAGGAAGACATAGCATCCTGACCTCTCCTTGTTCACACTGAGTCAGTCCTGTAATAGGCTCCCTTCTAGTCATCACGGTCTACAGACCAGAGAGCTGAGCTGCTGAATGATGCTAGTGTCTTTTCTCCTGCACAGTCCTTATGCCCTAGGTGGTCCTGATGCCGTGTCCTTTGAGTCCACAAAGAAATCTCCTCTGCTGGTGCCTCTTTGTTTACCTTCTGCATCAACTTCCAGCACACTAAATCACAGAGCCTTGATGTTCCCCCTCCATTCCCATCTGCCAAGGCCATGCCTACTCTCAAGAATGCTAATGAGAACCACTGTTGCCTCCACTCTTCCAGATCCTGGCTATCAGCAATTCTGCATGATCCCTAGAGGGCCTTCCCATAGCATGGAGTCCTGTATCCCAGCAGGCTCTTGCAGTCCTTGTGCAATCTGAATCCCCCGATGCAAGCTTCAAGTGTGTGGCAAGGTAGAGTTCCCTCTCTACAGATGTAGGAGCATGCTGTTCCAGCTTCTCCCTTGACTGGCTCCCTTCTCCTGTTTATCGGGTCCAGCCCAGTCTGCTTGGCTCTTGCAGAACTGGGACTTCACTCTGGCTAGGATTTTTCAATAGCTTCATGAACTTTTCCCCTTTACTGTTTACTCTCCTGACTTTAGCCAGAATATCGGATGGGCTTCAATTCCTGCAGAAGTGTGGGCCTAACTAAGGTCCGTCCTTGGGTTTCACAGCGATCATTGGGTACAGGTGAACAGTCAATTGTTTCCCTGATGAGATTTTGATGCTGGGCTCATTGGCTGGTCAGCCTCTGACAGAACTTTGTGTGCTTCAGATGCCCCTGAGCATGACACGAGAGCCACGGAGGTGATAAGCTGCAGCCCCACGACAGTGTGTGGACAAGAGACTTCTGCTAGCTCCTCCTCCATCTGCATCCAGAACATGTCAGAGTAGCTGCTGCTGCTGCTGCAAAGTCACAAGGCATCTACTGCATGGCCTGAGCTGCCACTGTGTCCAAGGCAAGGTTAAATTTGGTCAGAGTCCCCTCACCTGCTGCCTCCAAACAGAAGGAGCGGCAGGGGTGGACACAAGATGCTAAGGAAGGGTGGCCTTGACTCTGTGCAGATGATGTTTGCAGAAAGCTTAGGGGAAAGGCCCTCTTGCTGGATGAAAGGCCACTACTTAGTGTTTTCCACTGTCTTGAGCAGGACATTTCCTCACAGTGCCATCTGCCGACCTAGTCCTCTAACTTCACTGTGGATTAAAGATGGGGGGAGTGGGTGATCAGAGGCAGGTTAAGAGAGAACCTTCTGGGGCAGAAGTTCTGTCATGCTTAGGAAGCAGGAGTGGAGGTGGGGGGTGTGTAAAAGGAAGGACCTCTAATTGGTTCCCGCCCACCTGGCTAGCTTACACCCAAAACAATCACACAGAAACTGTATTAATTAAATCACTGATTGGCCCATTAGCTCTCCCTTCTTATTGGCTGACTCTTACATCTTAATTTAACCCATTGCTACTAATCTGTATCGCCACATGGTTGTGGCTCACCATCAGGGTTCTGCATCTGACTCTGGTGGCAGATACATGGCTTCTCTCAGACTCTGCTTTCTTCTTCCCAGAATTCAGTTCCGTCTTCTCTGCCTACCTACGTTCTGCCCTATCACCAGGCCAATGCAGTTTATTTATTAAGCAATGACAGTAACACACAGACATAAGGACCTCCTACAGCAGGAGTGCTTTGCCTTCTGGGTGGATAACTTGGGAGACATTTCTTCTCCACTCCCCTCTAGGTCTTCCCTCCTCTGCCTTCCTTCTGGAATCCATGTTTTCTGATGAGAAGCCCATCTGTAATTGTTTTAGGCATGTCAGTATAGGATTATTTCTCTTTTGCTGCTCCGAAGGTTGTTTTCCTTTGTTCTCAGAGTTCTGGTGTGGTTTGCTGTAGGTTTATTTGGGTTTGATCTGCTCCAGGCTTGCTCGGCTTCTGAAATGTGTCTTTTGACAATGTTTGTACTTCTTTCTGTTCTTGCTGCTTGCAGTGTGCTAAGTACTGCCACCCTCAGCTTCTGGAGACCCTGTGACAGAGACATTAGATTTCTCTCTATAGTCATACCTGTCTCTGAAGCTCTGCCCTTATTATGTGGTGTGTGTGAGCAAGCATATAATTTCATTTTTTAGGGTAAATCCTTCAGTGTGGAATTTCTAGGGTTATTAGGTATACATTTGATTATTGAGATACTGCCAGACTTTGATCAAAGTCCTTCTTGTTTTCTCGGTATATTTTCTCTGGGTCTTCAGTCTGCTTACCCATTGTTGCTACTGACACCCCTCCTGATAATGTCTTCACACTTCAGCTGTCATATTTCTAAGTTTAAATTTTCAGTTGGGTTCTTTGTACATTCTATTATTTACTGAGATTATGTCTCTTAGTTTTTCCTTCTCCAAAAAGATTTATTTATATATTTTTATTTTATATGTATGAATGTTGTACCTCCATATAAGTATATTCAGCACATGCGTGCAGTTCCCCCAGAACCCAGAAGAGGGTGTCAGAGTCCCTGGGTCCAGAGTTACAGACTGTTTTGCACTAACTGGTGGGTGTGGGAATCAAACCCAGGTCTTGTGGAAAAGCACTGAGTACTGCTAACTACTGTGCCATCTCTCCTGCCCCCAGTCTTACTTTCTTTAAAAGTGAGGGTTTTTTTTTTTTCTCAGTGAAGCATTTTTCTGACGGGTCACATGACAGACAGTGCTAATATGTATCTCCAGTGTAGACACTGCTGTCCTTTGATGCTACATGATTTTCTGTTGAAATCTGCACATGCTCATATTGTCTGTCTCGGGATCTTATTGAAACTGGGTTGTTACTGCAGTCCTGTGGCACCACCACATCAGGAAATAGGAGGGAATTCCCTCATGATTGGTGGCTTTACACCTTCATCGCTGTACTTGGCCTCCACGAATCCCTGAATCTCCAGGGAAATTTCATGTGATTTATGGTCAACACTGGAATTTGGGTTCTGAGCAGGACTTCATTGTTGCCTTCTGGCCTGAGAAGGTTAGTGATGCCTCATTATTACCTTCTGCCGTGTATGTATCCTGCCACAACATCTTGGAGGATTGGTCTTATCATGTTATAGGTAGCTGATAGTTGACCAATATATAATATATATGATTATAACTATATAGTATATATTTGACCAATATATAATATATAATCAGCTATCTGTTAATCCTGTTGACACTATATAGATAGGTAAGGGGTGACCTAGCATGATGGTCTCTAAACAGGATTGGAATCTGATCATAGCCTGATACAGCTCCCCTCTGAAGACTCCAAACTGAAATGACCTTCTGAGCAATCAGCGATCAGATCAGATGTTGTGACATTGTGGATATTTGAGGGTTCTTGTGAGCTGTGTTTGGAAAGGGGGTGTTAACAGTACCCATAGGTCAGTCAAGCAGACTGGGTGAGGGGCAGCCCTCAATCTCAATCTCTCTCTCTCTCTCTCTCTCTCTCTCTCTCTCTCTGTCTCTCTGTCTGTCTCTCTGTCTGTCTCTCTGTCTCTCTCTCTAGGAGAGTAAGGCAGCATTGAGTCACAAATTTGAGGGAGTTTTTAGTGGGGTCCTGGGGCATTACCAGAGTATTCGGTTTATTCTCATCTGGCAGGAAGCTAAGAGGTTGTGAGTTGAGAAGCCCAGGCTCCAGGAAAGTAAGGGAAGCCAGCCGTGGGAGCACGGGCATTAATACGGGAATTCAGGAGTGAGATGCATGGACAGGTTCATAAAGTATATCAGCCAAGCTGCCAGTGCCACTCTGAGCCTGCATGACTTGGCCAGTCCTGGTGCGGTGCCTGGTACCATGCAAAACCAAATCCTGGGTCCAACACAAATGTTGGCACACAACAGACATTTAGTGGACAGCTGCTGTTCATAGCTCCTGACAGCAGCAATATTTTCAGTCGTCAGTGTAGGCTGTTTGAGCTCGGAGCAAATATGTGAGTAAGATCCTGGCTTCCTGAGCTCCTAAACAGGCTGACTAAAGAGCAGGAAGGTTGAAAGCTGGAATTCCTGGGCAGGAACTCCCCAAGTTTCCTGGCTCCTGCTCCAGAGTCCTGGGGTAAGGATAGGCAGCCCAGGGTGGCCAAAGAAGGATTAAGTTACAGAGCCAGAGAATAGGAAGTTTGAGCCACCGGAGACTACTGTAAAATGGTTCATCTCTTGTGCCTAGATTCGTGACTACTTGAGCACACGCACACACACACACACACACACACACACACTCCATTTTCTGATCTTACAGAGTGGACAGTAGCACCCCAAGCTTAGCCCTTTCACTGGACATCAAGTACACACAATACTTGGGGCCCCATGTGAGGTCCTCACATGTGTCCACCTCACCCTTACTTTACAGATAGAGCATAAACATGGCAAAGAGTCAGTCACACTGAACTTACATCCAGCATTTCTTCCCACAACTAGAGCACTCCCCCGTGCAACCAAAAAGCAGAAGGAACCTAAGCCACCACTACAAGCTTCTAAAGTAGTCTAAGCCCTTCCTACCTCTTGGCGCTTTCACAGTGAACAAAAAGTCAGGTGGAAAATTGGTATTTTTTTCTTTCTTTTTTAAAGGGCATCACTGAACAGAAAGGCATCCAGCTGGATGGAAGAGGTTGCTGAAAACAGGGTTATAACCAGCAAAGGATCCCAGCACTCAGTCACAAAAACCAGAAACAGAGGCTTTGGATATAGAGCAGTAGTAGGGAGATTCTTTTCAACCCACACAGTCACTTAGTGAATCCACCTGAGCTGCAGGGTGGTGTAGAGACTGTTCCTTCATCCACCTCCAGGAGGCAGGTGGGGTCAGCTGCCTGTCGGGAGGAGGGATGCATGCTATAGTATACATACTGCTAGTTGCTAGGGAACAGAAACAGGTGACTGTCACCACAGAACAGTACACCTGCAGCCTTGAATGCAAGCAAGCAACTTTCACATGTCCTCAGCAACAACCTGGCAGCTCAGCCATGCAGATAGTAAAGCTGAAAGGAGGGCTTTGGGCTTCGTCTACTTGCTGCATGTTGCAAAGGGAAGGCAGAAGTCAGTCTCTTTAACCAGCACATGCTGAACCCTGCTAAGTGATAGCACCATGCTATCCCAAGGTGTGCTCAGAGGGCAGTGGTCTCAAGAGTCAGCCCTGGGCGAAGGCTCAGCGAGGAAAGCCACTATGGCCCACTCAGCTCACTTTTACCCATCCACAGGTCAGTGGCCTTCTGAAGCTCAAGGCAGTTCCCGTTTCTGGGAAGAACCTGAGCACACCCATCTTGAGTGGGTCAGGGTCAGGACACAGCCTTCACTTGAGGAAGAGGGGAAAGCACACAGGTAGTAACTTTCTCCTCTTTTAAGGTTGATTTGTACTGTGTGTGTGTGTGTGTGTGTGTGTGTGTGTGCGTGTGTGTGCATGTTTTGTGAGTGTATGCCACAGGTGTGTTGCTATCCTTGGAGGCCAGCACAGAGAGGGGGTTTCCCTGAAACTGAATGTGCAGATAGTTGTGAGCTGTCTTCTGTGGGTCCTGAGACCCAAACCCAGGTCCTCTGGAAGAGCAGGAGGTACTCACCTGCTGTGCCATCTCTTCAGCTCTAGCTACAAACCTTCTTATGAGCGGACAAGACTCTTTCCCAAGCTAAAGATTTCTGTACATTGTGCTTCCTTCTTTCATGGAGGTGTCTAGAGCAGTGAGCACCTCCTAGAATTAGCTGGAGGGCCCCCAATTCTTACTTGCAAGAGGAGGCACACAGCCAGGCCTGGCAATCTGCATGTACTTGGGCAATGACATCCTGGAAGATTAGACTCTGGGACACCCCGTGGTTGATATCTTGGGATTTCGCTAGATTGCAATGACTTTACTAGATCTCCTCACAGGAGCATAGATGACCCGCAAACAGCTGGACCCTAAGAAGTCCCAACCTCATGTGAATGGCAATTTCCCCAAAGCTTCAAAGATGGGGTCTTTTTTTTTTTTATTAACTTTCCACCCCCTACATGCTCTAGTGCCTCCCGAGACCACATGCAGCGGGGAAGCGTGACAAGAGGGAGTAAGGAACTCTAGTCTGAGGAGAGGATCAGATGGCCCCCACTCCTGTGAACGAGTGCTCATAATCCCAAACTTTGGCAAACAGGCACAGCTGCAGTGGTGATGGGGATATGACAGCCATGCTCTGCCCAGAGGATCGCACTCCACAACAGCGTCTTCGTGTCTGCGCTTCCCTGAGAAGCTTTAGGAAGACAGGTCAGTTCGGAAATTCAGAACCCTTCCTGAGTCAATGGTAGAGAGTAAAGGGAGGTGACCAGAAAAGCCCCTCCACTCAGACAAAATAGAATGCGATGGTGACAGAGGGAGCCTGCTCACTTAGTGACAGTGACATACTTCAAAAGATCTGCTGAGGCATTTGCGGCTTAAATATTTGGTTTTGAGCTTATGTTTTACAAAGTAAGGAAATCTGTTGCCTTTCAGTGTTAATAGTTGAGCCTCTGCCTGTTGGCGTCCTCTGGTGGATACGTTTAGAATCTCTGCTTTAGTCTGGCAGTCCTGGGCTTGCCTGCTCTGAACAGCTGGCCCACCAGGAGCTGAGCTGGCTGAACCAGTGAATGGCCTGAGGGAAAAGTGGGCTCAGAAAGGAGGAGGAAGACTAGCCCTGAGATCTGTACTGAACGTGGGAAGAGTGAAATGGCGGGCCACTGGGAAAGTGATGTGCACGCCAGAAGCAAGCAAGGGTGTGTGTGGCCTTTTGCAGGAGCTGTTCATCTCAGAAGCTACTTGACACCGTGTGTGAATCAGAGTGGTTACTAGGCAAAGGTCAGGACTGCTGAGCGGTGCAGCCCTAGTCTGTCTGCTCCTGTTCCATGGGCTGCACATGCACCTTTCAGGAAGGAAGACAGGGTCAAAGTCTGGTCCTGATGCAGTTTACTTTCATTGTCCTCTGAAGCCAAGGGCAGCCCGAGCTGCCACAAACCATGTGACCCACATACGGCTGTGTCCATACACAGATCCACTGTTTCCAGACAGCAAGAGAGCAGAGTCCATGCTTCCTTGTGCATCTCCACACAGCCAGTCCTGAGAACACTGAGCTACCTGCTCAGCATACTTGGCAAGTGCAATGAATGTTATATTCCAACCGGAGACAGAATTTCATGTGTCCACAGAGTCTACCCCTGCCCTTACTGGTACACACACTGGGCTATTCACTCTCATGGAGGTTATTAGTATTGTGCTTTTTATTTTTTTTTAAAAAAAGAGATTTATTTATTTATTATATATACAACTTTCTGTCTCTGTGTATGTCTGCAGGCTAGAAGAGGGCACCAGATCTCATAGATGCCTGGTGGGAATTGAACTCAGGACCTCTGGAAGAGCAGCCAGTGCTCTTAACCTCTGAGCCATCTCTGCAGCCCAGCATCATGCTTCTTATTCTTGCGAGTCCTTGATGTCTACTAAACAATGCAAGCCGGGATACAGCAGTGAGTGGAAGCCTACCTCAAAGACCCCATCCAACGAGCCCCAGAAGCTAAAGAACTAAAAAGACTTGAATTCTCTTCAAAGATTTCATCTTATGAGTGGGGAAGAGGCTTTCCAAAGCTACAGTTTTCTGTACATTGTGCTTCCTTCTTTCTTTCATGGAGGTGTCTAGAGCACTGAGCAGCACCTAGAATTAGCTGGAGGACCCCCAATTCTTACTTGCAAGTGTAGGCACACAGCCAGCCCTGGCAATATGTATATGCCTGGACAAAGGCATTCTGGAAGATTGAAACGGTTAGAAAGATCAAAACAACAATGTGGAGAATATTTAAATAAGACATAACATGTCAGTCCCTGGGCTGCATATGCACACTTGCAAGCACATACACACAAACACATACAATACACACATCCTGCCACAGTGGCAGGGTAGCAGACTGTTAATTTACTCATGTGTTCTGTCTCTTGTTCCCCTTGAGACAGAATCATAGGTGGGGATACAGTATTACTCTAAGGGCAAGAGGACTTGTAGCCCCTATCCGTTTAGTATCTCAGAAATTTCCTGGAGTCCCAGCATTGTCTTTTGCAGTTACATGAGCATAGCTCTGATGCATAGGTGCCTTGGATATGCCCCCTGGGAATCCTTGATAATATAGAAACATATGAAGGCTGCTCAATTTTCCTATGCCTTCAAGAAGTCTGTGTGGGTGTTATTGAAAGACAATGCAGCTTGGAGCAAAGTTAGGGTGAGGTGATTTATTTGGGAGACAGTATACATGTGTACTGCCTCTAAGGGCTGGCTAAGATTGTCCTATGTGGGTCTTGTATGTTTATTTTGCAGTAGTGCAGATCGAACCCTGGGCCTGGCACTCGCTAGGCTGGTCCACTACCACTGCCAAAGGCTTGCATTCCCTTCTCTAGATAGGCTCTAGGTCAGCTTCCCAGCTGCCTTGTACTTGCACTACCCCTGCCTCCGCCATCTGAGTAACTGCAATCACGGGCTAGGACCTCTAGGCCCAGCTACCATCGATTGTCTTAAGCTTAAGTTGCTTTATAATGTTGTGTTTGTTTTCTAAGACTGTTGTGTTAAAGTACTTGTGCCTATAAATTGTGTGGTTCAGACAATTGTGCCTCACTGTTCTGGAGGGCAGAACTCTGAAATTCAAGTATCAGCTGACTCTACACTCTCTGAAACCGATGTGGGGAGGATCATTTCTTGCATACTCCTAGCATCTTGTGTCTCCAATGTCTCTGACATTCTTTAGGTGCAGCAATTCATTTTTCTTTCTTCACATATAACTCTCTTTCGCTCTTGGTTTTTTTGAACCAAGGTTCCCCTGTGTAGCCCTGGCTGTCCTGGAACTTACTCTGTAGACCAGGCTGGTCTCGAACTCAGAGATTCATATACCTCTGCCTCCAGAGTGCCAGGATTAAAGGTGTGCACCACCACGGCCTGGTACATGTATAACTCTTTATGTGTATTTGTGTTCAATCTGTCTCCCATATTTTTGTGTTTGTGTATGTATTGTGTGTTTTTGTGTGGATGTGCCTGCATGTGTGCATGTGGAACCCAGAGGTTGACATGTTGTATCTTCTTTGAATGTTCTCCACCTTGTTTTTTGAGACAGGGTCTCAGTGAACCAAAAGCTCACCAACTGGCCAATAGTAACTGGCCAGTGAATCTTAGGAATCCTCCTGTATTTCACTCCCCAACACTGGGACTACAGGGTGTGTTCTGCTGTGCCTTGCCTTTTCACGTGGGTGCTGGGGGCTGAATTCATATCCACTTATTCATCAAGCACTTTACTGACAGAGCCCGCTCGGTAACTTCCTAATCTTTCATATCTTATAAGGACACTAATCATATTGGATCAGGACCCACTGTTCTTTAACTTGGTTACCTCTGTAAAGACTGTCTTTTCAAATAATGATAATATTTTGAGGTGCTGAGTGTTAGGACTTCAATGTATCTTTTCAGGGTCAATAATTTAACGCATACTAAGGTAACACATTTGGCATATAGAATAAATGAAGGTCATCCTTTCTACTTCTTTAAACCATACTTTTCATTTTAAATGTTTCTCATATCAATTTTGAGACTTTATTTCTATCTAAATTCTGTGTCTATATGTATACTGTTATTTTGTGTTATTTCAGCTTTAGACATTGTCTGCTGACTACCTGTTGTGATACATGAGATTATAGTTCATTTAGCTCTTCCTTTTTCTTTGTGCATATCTTAAACTCTTGATTATGGAAAGTGATTTTATATATATATATATCATGCCTCAACTGATTCTGATGTCCATTCTTGTTGTTCTCCTTTCTTTCCACAAATGTTTCTTCTGAAGGTACTACATAGCAAACATCATGCATGTTCAACTTTAGAGTCACTTTTCTGTTTTTCCTGCTTTTATGAGAGTGAGTGACAGGATGTGTGAAATATACATACATGTGTGTGAGTGAACATGCATGTGTGCCTATGCTTAGAGGCCAGAGATATTGGGTGTCTGTTTCTATTACTCTTTGAATTGTTCCTTTGAGACAAAGTCTATCACTGAACCTGGAGATCCTGTTTTTTTTTTTAATGTTTTTTTTCCAGTTAGGCTGGTATTCAGCAAGTCCCAGTGATGCTGGTGTCTCTGCCCTCTCTACTCTCCTCAGTGTTGGGGTTACAGAGGTGCTTGGGGATCTTGTAAAAATTTTATTTCAGTTTTAGCATATGAAATCTAGTACTTATGCTTGCAAAGTAAATGCTATTAATCACTGAGCCATCTCTCCAGCCACCAGAGTCAGCTTTCTGATTAAACAGATCCACAGCAAGAGACAATAAATGCATGTGTTTGTTGTTGGTTGTTTTACTCTTTGTCTTTTTTGGAAGGTCCACCATCCAGCTCCCAAATAAATCATACACATAGGCTTATTATTATTTATAAATGCCCAACCTTAGCTTGACTTATTTCTAGCCAGCTTTTCTGAATTTAAATTATCTCATCTACCTTCTCCTTCTGGGCTTTCCCTTTTCTCTTACTTTTGAATATCTTACTTTCACTCATACTCCATGGCTGGCTGGGTGGCTGGCCCCTGATGCCCTCCTCCCCTTGTTCTCTTACTCTTCAATCCTCTTTCATTTTTCCCTCCTACTTATTCTCTTTGCCTGCCAGCCCCGCCTATCCTTTCTACTGCCTTTCTATTGGCCATTCAGCGCTTTATTAGACCATCAGGTGTTTTACGCAGGCAAAGAATCACAGCTTCACAGAGTTAAAAAATGCAACATAAGCCGGGCAGTGGTGGCACACGCCTTTAATCCCAGCACTCGGGAGGCAGAGGCAGGCGGATCTCTGTGAGTTCTAGACCAGCTTGGTCTACAAGAGCTAGCTCCAGGAAAGGCTCCAAAGCCACAGAGAAAACCTGTCTCGAAAAACCAAAAAAAAAAAAAAAGCAACATAAAAGAATGCAACACATCTTTGCATCATTAGAACAAATGTCTTATAGCATAAACAATTAATATATCTTAAAATTATATTTTGCAGCATGCATTGGGATTATTAATTTAAATTCGAAGACAGTCAGTCACAAATTATTTAACATTCTAGAAATTTGTTTAATATTTTTGTATAAATTTTATAGAGAGAATTGCTTGTTTTATTTGGATGTGTCTACTAAATCTCATGCAGGCATTGACCTACACAGGAGTGTTGACCTTTTCCTGTTTTAAAGTTATTTGTGTCATTTTATGAGTACAAATGTTTTACCTGCATGTATGTATGTGTACCACATGTATGACTGCTGGCTGCAGAAATCGGAAAAGGGTTTCAGATCCCCTGAAAATGGTGTTATAAGTGGATATGAGTCATCATGTGGGCAGTGGGAATCTGCCCTGGGTCCTCTGCAGGAGCAACAATCTCTTCAGCCTTGAGAGGCCTGATTTTATGACATTTTCAGTTAAACAGTTTTGATTTTTTTGTGAAGTTATATGATTTCCTTAAAAATATTCAATGAAATAAATCATGAATGTAGATGATGGAGGACATTTCATATTTTTTCTGTTGAAATAAATATTTCAGTTCTTAGAAAACATGAGTTTTGACTTTTCAGTAGTAGTAATCATTCAAGGCCAGAGAGTCTACAGCCAAGTAGGGCCACTTTGTTTTCCTTAAGCCTTTGACTTTCATTCCTCCTGTGCCACCATTGCCATCCTCTTCTGTATTTTTGGCTTCTACATTTCTCTGGTTGCAATATCAGCCTCAGCTGTGCTTCTATTTGAAACTGAACCACGGCCATTATTGTGGAAAAGACTGAAGATGTCTTCAATATTCTTATTACCCATGTTTCCTCCTACCCTAAACCTGGATGTGAGGCTGCTCAGAAAACTTGCTTGTGAACTTGAAGAGTCTACCAAAGAACTGCAAACGTGATTTAGAAGTAGGAACCACATGTGACTTTTGCTTCTTATCCCTCATTACTTCACCATGGGGTTATTTAGGCTGTGTGTTTTGATGGCCATTTGATGACCATGCTCTGGCTAACTCCTAAAGAGGCATGCCCCTAATGGAGACTCACACTGTCCCCCATTTCCTGATGAATGGCTTTGTTTTAGGCTTTCAGACTTCTCAGTTTTGAACAGTAATGGAAACATTAGTAGCATAGAGCACAAAGCGTTGATATGAGAAGAAACTATTGCCTTTGGTTTAACATGTTGCCTGGAGGGTAAGGTGCCACAATATCAATGTTTCTGCAATAACAAATGCTAGACATTTTATGGGCATGGAGGGGTTGGGGTGACTCATAGATAGAGGATCTAGTTTTTCAGAAGCTCCATTTGGTAGAGATAGGACACAGAGTCCTTCTTGGTCTTCAGTCCAAACTGAACAGGGAATAATTGTTGCCACATGAGTTCAACTCCCACTCACTGTGCTTATTTCTGCTCTTCTCCCTGGCACTCTTCTCCTGTCTGGCTCCAGCCGCCATCACTCTTAACTATGCTCATAATTGCTGGTTCCTCTCTCTACAGACATTAAGTGGCTTGTCCTTTCCTTCTCACGTTTGTTTAACTATCACTTTACCAGTGAAGTTCTGCCTAGACAACCTCATATAACATAATAAGTTCCTCCCACTCAGTTTTATTTTGTCCAGATCAGGTATGCCCAGGTACATTCTATAAATTTATTTTAAGCTCAATCAGAGCAGGAACTGAAAACTCCAGCACCACCAACAGCGCCGATTGTATATGCATGCGTGTGTGTGTGTGTGTGTGTGTGTGTGTATGCAGTGTTTAATAAGGATTTGTTTAACTGATAAATAGGGAAAAATGTCCTTTTAGGTATAGGATGGAAGTTTTCAAGAGGTTTCTTTGGAGAATGGGCAGTAAGGAAAATTAACATTTATAGAGAGATAAGGAAAAGACTGGAGTTCCAGGTAAAAGGCACAGAACTAGCACGGGCAAAGAGGCAAGAAACTAGTCCAATAGCAAAACTGCCACAACATCAAGAGTCCTGTCACGACGGTTTACTGTAAAAGGTGCTCTGGAAAAGCCACAGCCCCTGTGCTTCCGGTTAAGGTCCCGCCCACTATGCCTGATTATGCCCACGTACCTCCGGAACCACAGGCTCCACCCTCTAGAGGGAGGGGCTGGGGGCAGTTGCGCAAGCGCATTCACGCTCGGGCCAGCGCCCGGGCCTTTGGGCCCGAGGCTGCAGTGTCACGCAGTTTTCTCTGATTGCGTCTGTGGTGGAGGCAGCGGCGGCGGCGGCGGCGGCGGCGGCTGTGGTGGCAGCGACAGCTACCCAATGGGCCTGTTGTAACCTGAAGCCACTTTTCTTCAAGGCTGCACCAAAGCAGCAATGTCGCCGCCGCCGCCGCCGCCTGACTGGCGCCTTCTGGGCTTCAGCTTGTTGGTGGGCTCCTTCTGCTTCGCCCTGGAGTCCGCAGCTCAAGGCAACTCGGCTACAGGTGCCAATTGCTCGCTCTTTGCCCTGTCCAACCCTGTCTCTGTCTCTCCCCATGTTTCTTCTTCCATCCATCCTATTTTTTTTCGCCTCCTTCACACCCCCCCATTTTATTCCTGCTTACCCTCTAGCCATTCCTTCCATCTGTTCAGCTGACCTTAATCTTTCACCATTCCTTCTTCCTACCTCATCCCCTCCTTTCCGTCCCATCATGGTTTTCTCCATCATCCCATCTTTCTTTTTTATTATTATTAATAATTTTTGAAGAATTTCATAAGTGCATGCAACATACATTTCTGTCTCACCCCCATTCCTCCTCCTAACTCCACCCAGCTCCACTCACCCTCAACTTCATGTCCTCTTTTTGTTTTTAGAACCCACTGAGTCCACTTTGTGCTTCTCATACGCACATGGGTGTGGGCCCATCCACTGGTGTACATTACATCTTTCTAGCAGTCCATCCTTTTCCTTCCCTCCCCCTCCTTCCTTTCTTCCCTCCCTCTGTCTCTCCCTCCCTCAATCCATCCTTCTCTTCCTTCTTTCTCCCTCCCTTCTATCCGTCCTTCCTGCATTTAACTGTCTTTCTATCTTTCCATCTGTCTCTTCTGTACCTTCCTTCTCTTGGTTCTTTCATTCCCCCCTCCCCCAGTCCCTGCATTTCTTCTTCATCTAGGTGTGAAGACATGGCTGACACGTAAGACGCTGACCTTTGCTGAAGCAGAGCCCTGGTTGCTCCTCTCTAGATGGACTGTTAAGGAGCTGGGGCCAGCCTTGATCTTCTCATTACCGTGGATGGTGGTGGTGTTTCATTGTCAGAGCAGGTGATGTAACCAAAGCCCCTCCCTCCTGTGCAGATGCTCTGAATGTCCTTCTGATCATCGTGGATGATCTTCGCCCCTCCCTGGGCTGTTATGGCGATAAGCTAGTGAGGTCCCCAAACATTGACCAGCTGGCATCCCACAGCATTCTCTTTCAGAATGCCTTTGCACAGGTATGTTTGGGACCCTTTAGGTGTGGGTATGTGCCTCCTTGTGTATACACAGCAGGGAGTTGCATGTTGCCCTACAGATGATCTCCTTGGAAGAGGGAAGCAGAGCTTGGAAAATGGAGGCCTAGGCAAGCCTGTTCTCCACTCACAAGGAAGGTTGTCCCTGCAAGGCTCCTCTCCTCCTTGGGTGGAGACTATGCCTGGCCCTGATGCGCTCAAGACAGGCTGGGCCAGCTTTCAGCCAGAAACAGGAACTGCCTGGAGCTGAAAAATCCAACCTGTGGGTCTCCCAAGTGCGTTGTGGGTGGCTGAGAGTCAGCCATCTATCCATGGCAGTTGTCCTTCCTGAGCGTAGCCCTTTCTGGGTACCCAGGGTTGCCACTGCACAGGAACAAACAGGCACACACCCACACACAGCCCCGTGCTGTTTGGAGAGCCTGATTACTGTCTTCCTTTGTTGAGAGGACAATTATCTCTAGTACCTGGGCGAGGCCCATATCCCAGTGGTTGGCCTTGAGATCTGCGTGACTCAGCTGCCAGGCCTTTGCTGAGGACCTAGAGAGGTTGCTTAGTTACCTTGAAGACTGCAGACACATTTGGCTGTGATGACGTTGACATTTGCTTCTGCTCCCTAACAGCAAGCAGTGTGCGCACCAAGTCGAGTGTCCTTCCTCACCGGAAGGAGGCCTGACACCACCCGCCTGTATGACTTCAACTCCTACTGGAGAGTACACTCGGGGAATTTTTCCACCATCCCCCAGTACTTCAAGGAGAATGGCTACGTGACCATGTCGGTTGGGAAAGTCTTTCACCCTGGTACTGTCTAATTACCAAAGCCTGGACTCTCTGTTTCTGTTCCTGAATAGTGGAATCCCTTGCTGGGTTGGGGCTATCTTTGTAGTGAGCTTTCCTTCCGACAGGCTGGGTAACTTGTTGTTTATTGCTACATTTCTATGAAACAACGCCAACAAAACACTTCTTTAGCCTAGTTTCACGTTCACAGTCACAATGAAAAAGAAGAGAAAGAAATTCTTTTCCTTTAGAAGTTGGAGGTGATGCTTTGAGACTTGAGCGGCTTGGGTTGCGGAAGTGCATTAGCTGGTGCAAAGGCAGCTCTGGTGTCAGTCCCGCCCTGGCCCTGACCCTGTGCCTTGCAGAGTGCCTGTCTGTAAAGCTGAGTATGAGGCAACCACATCTGAGGAGCTCGGATGTCTAGAGGGCCTGTGTGGACTTGATGTCCAGGAAAGAGCTACAGCTTGCTGGAGGTAATGCTTTCTCTGTGGGTCGCGTCAGAAAGAGGAAGGAAGTTGGGTGTCAAATTCTGGCTTTGAATACTGCCTGATAAACTGGGTCTTTGCTTCCTAAATGAAGCATAGACACCACTTTAAAACAGTGATAGAAGGATCACTTGATTTCAAGAATGGAAAGAAAGCAAAAGATATAAAGACATAATTGCACCACCCTGAGGAAAGCTGCGTTTGATGTATTCCTGCCTATTTTCTGGACATAGTATTTTTTCTGATTTGTACTTATGTTGCGTAGCATGAATAATAAAATCCCAGAGGCAGAAATAGGGGTTCAACCTGAAAACCAGAAAAGCAAGGCAGTCAAGCTACTAGAGAAAACTTACCTCTATCTACCAAGGCTGGGCGACCACCAGCTCAGCTGATAGCCTCTTTCTCTTCTCTCATTTCCCTCTAGTGCTGGGGTAAAAGGCATGACTCCCTACTGTTATCATTCATGATGCGGGTGACTTTAGGCTGCCCTGGTCCCATGATGGGGGGAGGGGGGGAGGGGGGAGCGTGGCTGGTGAACAACAGGTCCTCTGGTGGATGGGAGACAGACAGATATGCCAAGCAGAGAGAGCATAGGTATACTTTATTTAGTGAGTATTGGGAATGGTTTAAAAGTAAGAGGTTATGAAGGGGGGAGAAGGGGAGACAGAGAAAGACAGGAAAAAGAGAGGGGAGGGAAAGGCAGAGACTGCCTCTTCAGAAGAAGGGGTGGACAGAGAGAGAAGGAGGAGATTAGGAGTAGGCGGGGCTTGTCTCTTAAAGGGACAGAGTACCCACGTGACAGGCCTGGCCAGCAGATTGGAACACCTAAAGGTGTAGGCCACCACCACCTGGATTTATTTCTACAGCGATCTTACGTAGCCCAGGGTGGCCTTGAACTCACAGAGATCTGTCTGACTCTGCCTCCCAAACCCTCGGATTAAAGGTATATGTCATCATTGCCTGACCTCTAGTGGCTTTCGCTTTGCCTCTGGCCTTCAGGCAAGACTTATTTATCAAAATACCAATAATATACCAGTACAATGTCATGTTTATAATTTTATAACCCGAGTGAGAGTAAATATTTTCCATTATATTACACTCCACACAAATCCCTTTTTAATGACAGCATTCACATTATTTTGGCTTTTCATTGCCATGGGCATCTCTGGAAGCAGAGTAGACTATCTGGGCAATAGCATCAAGGATGTGGGCACCTGGTTGTGGTCTCAGTGCTGCCACTACTTAGTCATGCTGCTGACTTTGAGTTTCATATTCCTTACCTGCGAAGCTGGGTCTGTAGTTGTTTTGACACCCTACCAGGGGAGCTTGTCGGTGCAGGCATCCTGTAGTGTAAAGTGTCTTCAAAGTGCTAGATCCATTCAGATGATGATGCTTATCACCAAAGGGGACAGCTTGAGTGTCTCCAAGAGCCCTTTGTACATTGATTATAACTGTTAGTCTCAGGAGCTTTCTTCTAAAACCTAGCCGGCAGTTCAGGTTGAGAATAGTCATCAGGTAGACTATGCCCTGCTCAGTTTTGAAAATAAATGTATCAGGAATCATTTTGTGTGGCCTAAAGCTGAGTATCAGTTGAACTTGCTAGTTTGGTACTTATAACACTTGCCTAAGGGCATTGGGAGGGAAGTGTGTATTTTCTAGAGGAGGAGATTATACTTTAGGAAGGGAAACTAAACAAGGCCTCTTTGTTTGTTGATCTCCTTCCTGATGACGAGATTTAGGGAAGAGCTCTGTGTCTTACAGACCCTTACTTCCAAGGCCCTTCTGCACTCTTGGCAGGTGGCAGTTCTTTCTAGATTTCATATGCTATTTGTTTTGCTTGGTACACAGTAAACTAGTAAGCTTTGGGCTGTAGTTATGCTTTACAGTTGCATACTTGGTCTTGGTGCTGAAGGCATGGGTTTGAGTCTCAGCTCGTTCATCTATTGGGTTGGCACTGTGAAAGGCATGAGCCTTCTCTTAACCTCTCTATGCTCATCTGTCTCATGGTGGTGACAGTGCTTTTGCTTTCTACTTAGGTGGTCATTGCTTCCTTAGGGTAGGCAAGAGTCTCTAACTTGGGCTCCAGGGAACTGGAAGATATGGCTGGGCAGAGGGGGGAATATACGGGTGGGAGGAGACAGGAGCTCAGTACATTCAGCCTGGCTGAGCTTGTCATTTTGAGGCTTAGGAAAGAAGAAGTTAGATGTTCAGTACTAAAATGATGACCTGGAGAGTTGGCCTTAATGGAAATGTATCATCTAGCTTGAGCTCTTGATCTTATAGGTGAGGAAACTGAGGCCCAAAGAGGGGGAAGCTACTTGTATAGTTGTTCAGTTTTAATCTGGCAGTGGCTATTAAAGGACCTTTCACATCTTATTCAGCAACTTTTTCTCCAATTTAAGGTATATCTTCCAATCACAGTGATGATTCTCCATATAGCTGGTCTTTTCCACCTTATCATCCATCATCAGAGAAATATGAAAACACTAAGGTAAGTCTGTCCAAGGGCCTAGCAAATGGACTATTAAATATATTGTATTTTCTTTTAAACTGGTTATGCTATGATGTGTGTAGCTTTTGCCTGTTGTAATGTCTTATAGAAACAAGTATTAGGACATTAAGCAATTGGTTTGATGGGTACAATGATTACTTTTTGTGAAATTCTTTCTTTATAATATTTTACTAACTAGTTCAGGCAGGCTACTTTGGAACTTGCTCAAACCCAGGCTGGCCTCAGACTCGGAATCTTTCTGCTTCAGCTTCTCTAGTGGTGCTGGAACTAGAGGCATAGGCCACCACACCTGGCTTATGGGATGTTTTGTATTTGAAAACCTTAAGTTGGGCCAAGGACATAGCCAGTAAAGTACTTGTTCTAGAAACATGAGGACCTGAACTCAATCCCTAGCACCCATCAGAAATTTAGTACTGGGGACACAAGCAGGTCCCTGGAGCCTGCTGCCCAGCAGCTTAATGTCTCAGAATCCCTGTCTCAAAAACCACGGTAAATCACTTCTGAGGAACAACTGAGGCTGACCTCTTACTTTTCATGTGTACTGCCCCCTCCCAAATGTGCACTGTCAAATATACAAACACACATGTGTACACATACACAAATAATAAATTAAAACCTTAACCTTAGGTCTAATCAGTTCACTTAATGGATTCTTGATGCTTACTCTGGATTGAAGTATTGAGCTAAGAATCGTAAATGTTGAGATAGTTTTTGATAGTTTATTTGGATACCCTCTAATTAGTTTTGGCCTGGAGACAGAATTCACAGGAATAAACTGAAGGATATATGTTTTTTTGCCCCTGTCTGGGGAATGGACAAAAATCCTGGTTCGGTTTTGCTTCCAATGTTCATGTTCATTCTAAGTGATTTAACAGTTTGAGGGCTGGTAATGGTGCTGTTTGTTCAGTGTGTGACTGTCAGGATTTTGATTTATTGAATTTAATAGACCGATGTTATGCATTTTGTTTTGAAAGACATGTAGGGGACAAGATGGAAAACTCCATGCCAACCTGCTTTGTCCTGTGGATGTGGCAGATGTGCCTGAGGGCACCTTGCCTGACAAACAGAGCACTGAGGAAGCCATTCGGTTGTTGGAAAAGATGAAAATATCAGCCAGTCCTTTCTTCCTGGCGGTTGGGTATCACAAGCCACACATCCCCTTCAGATACCCCAAGGTGAAGAGCTGCTTGAGGGCTGATCCCACATAGTCACTATTATCTGTGTTACTTATTCACCAGAGAGGCATTTGTGTATCGAGGGTGGTCATAACCCACTGGGATGCCCAATGGCTACTAGTGGACTTGTAATAACGGTAGTCTTAGAACTTGTAAGATTTTTTTTTTTTTTTTTTGGTTTTTTGAGACAGGGTTTCTCTGCAGCTTTGGAGCCTGTCCTGGAACTAGCTCTTGTAGACCAGGCTGGTCTCAAACTCACAGAGATCCGCCTGCCTCTGCCTCCCGAGTGCTGGGATTAAAGGCGTGCACCACCACCACCGGGCCTTGTAAGAATCTTGTAATAAATGCTTAGCTTTCCTCCGCTGGAGGTTTGATTTCTTTTGTTTGAGCTCATCATGCGAATGGGATTGTATAATGATGTCCTACAGAGGTGAGATAAAGCCACCAAAGGGATTGTCTTTGAGAGAAAATATGAGGAAACACGAAGCCAGCTTCCCCAACTGTCATTCCTCCCTAAGATTCTCATATCAGACCCTGTAGGAACAGGAGACAGAATTGCTTGTTGGCACTTAAAATCCTAAGCTTCTCTGTATTATTTAGAATGTGTAGTCGTTTTAAGTAATCTTTTCTAGGTATTCTGTTTTCTTTTTCCTGGGCCGGAGCAGCCCAGGCTTTTCACTTCACAAAAAAATGTCGCTTGGTTATAAATGAGAGTCCAGACCTGGAAGTATGCTCTTTGATGTTGTAGGCATCTTGTTTGATGAGCCCTGAGGATCTTGCCCTCACAGCAGGAGCTCTCAGCCCCTTTGGAAGAAGCTTGTGACGTGCAGTCTCTTCTGTTCCCTTGCAGAAAAGAATCTCAAAGCTGCCTAGCTGCAAGCCTTTCAGAGGTCTGATTATAAGGCTGGCCCTTATCTGGCAACTGGGAGCTTTGATTTGGGAGTGCCTAAGTGGTTTTGGCAGACATAGTATATGCTGAATCACTGCCTGCCTTATGAAAGATTGAAATTTTGTTCTGGTTCGAGCAGAGTGCTTACGTGATGAACCCCATGTCAAAACTGGGTGCTTCAGTGTTTATGAGCTTCACTGATGAGTAGCATTTTATATGCACTGTCTTTCAACTAGCTGGGGCAATAAGAGCCTCCTATGTGAAATCCGTGGGAAGGACTCTGAAGCTTGTCATTGCTTTCCTCCAGAGTTAGCCGCATGTTTGCTTTGTCTTTGCTGATTGGGTATGAATTCCTTTCTCACTCTAATAAAGGATCACTGTAAATGGGACCTTCTGCTAAGTCCTGTGAGTTCTCCTCATGACTCACAGTAGCCAAGGGAGGTTGTGGGAGCCCACTGTGCTTCGCCATGCCTTTGGATGTTGGGAGTAAGAAAGGGACAGCAGCAGGAGGGCACCTGTATATGTATGAGAGGAGAGGACAGTTGCTGCTGTCATTGTGGAAAACATGTTTTAGCAACAACATTTTGTTGCTGTTCGAGCCATATGAGAGTGGCTTAAGGTAGAGAGCAGGTAAGGGTGGGTGAGTTCCTGGGGAGTATTAGCACCAAGTAAATGGGTTATAGCCTTTCAGAAAACACAACCTTGTGCTTTTTGCCAAATGAGCAGCAACATTGTGGCTTTGTATGCTTTTCTCCTAGGAATTTCAGAAGTTATATCCCTTGGAAAACATCACCCTGGCTCCTGATCCCCAGGTCCCTGATGGCCTACCACCTGTGGCCTACAATCCCTGGATGGACATCAGGGAACGGGAAGATGTCCAAGCCTTAAACATCAGTGTGCCCTATGGCCCAATTCCTGTGGATTTTCAGGTACCAGAGGCTTACTTGGACAGATATGTCAGGCACTGATGGTGTGGTACCAATGGTGAGGCCACATTTGAGTTCAAGGACAACCTGTTTACTCGATGAGTTCAAGGCCCACCCAGGCTAAGTAGTAAGCTCCTATTTCAAAAAGCCAAAACAAACAAAAGCCTTCTTTGTGGATTTCTGTTCATATTTGCATGGGCAGTAGTAGGTAGATAAGTCTCCTTACTAGTATCTTAGCTTCTAAAGAAGGTAGCATCCAAGCTTGCTATAAGCAGACACAGGTTTGGGATGTAGCTTGGGTGAACCTCCCTAGCCCATGGGGGATTAATATGAACCACAGTTTATTAATTATAGGATGTTAGTAGCTGTGTAGAAGCCCAGAATCCTTCATTAGCTGGTACTTCTGTTTCCTCTATGGGAAAACCTAACCTGGAAGCTGTCACTCTTGAGCTGACTGAGTGAACTGAGCCTTGGTACAGAGGGAGGTGGGATACTCTGGTTAGTGCTGCCAGCCATGGTGTCTAGTATCTCTGCTCTGATACGGATGTAGGGCAGCCTCCAAGTTACTCATTTGGTAATACTGATTCATCCCCCCTCATCCCTCAGCTTCTCCTGTAAGTAAAACAACACGAGGAGCCATATTCTTTCTGAAGTCTTATGACTTCACACAGCTACATAAAGCAGATAGTAGTGGATAGAAGAGGGCAGCATTTTCAGAATGTGTTCCTTCGACTGATGGTATCAGAGTCACTGGACAGACTTGCTACAAGTACAGAGCTCTAGCCCACCTATTAAAGGCTATGAGCGTCCTTTATCTCTCTTCCCCCCTGTTTTCTTTTTTCTTTTTTCAGTACTAGTGATTGAACCTAGGGCCTCACATGCACTAGGCAAGTACCCTGCTACTGAACTATATTTCCAACCCTAGACTGAAGAAACCAGATTTCCTGAGAAAGCATATCAGGTGATTGTGATGTACTCAGTCCAGCTGTGAGAGCTGCTGGGGAGAACCTCTGTTGCTACTAAGCAGAGGTTCTCAGCTGCCCAGGTGAGCTCTTTGCTTGTTAGGTGAGGTCTATTCCTACTGATGTTTCTGCAGCCTCTTTGCTCACATCCTACTGTCTTCAGAAATACCATTTCTCTCATCTCTGCCCTGTATTCTTCTCTTTCTGTTTGCTGCTCTGCTCCCTCAACTATTTGTTTGAGGGCAATGAAGAGTAATCTATTCTGGCTGTATCCATGATCTTCCTGGTCTGCGTGGGTTTCTGCCTTCCTGGATCACTAAGAGTTCTCACCGTGGCAGACTCTGTCTTCTAAGTCTTCACCTTCCCTGAGCTCAGTGCTACTTTCTCATTGTTCACCAATCTAATATGGGACCATTTGACTCCCCTACTTCCTTGCCAGCCTTTTCAGGTCCCCCTCTATTTCAGTATGCGTAGCAGGGTCCTCCTATATCTCCCACTTAGGTGCTGCTCCTTGTCGTTTTCAGCCCCCACCTTGGCCTCTCTTCCCATTCTCCTCAGTTAGCCTCATCTGAGCCCTGTTATTAGATTAACCCAAGAACTACTCCAGCCTAGGCGGCCCTCGTGACTTTCTGACACACATGCCTACCTTCTTGTGAGCGACTCCCTGGCAGATGATTGTGGAGACCCTGGTTCTGTTGTTTTCCATGTGGCTAGGCCACTACCTCTACTCTGCCTTTTCTCCTTCCTCTTGCACTGTCTCCTATCAAATGGGAGCAAATCATGCTGTTGCTGACTGTGAAATCTTGTCACCCTTGGCTTTCCCATCTTCCTCTGACACCATGTTTCTTACCTATCTCCACACCTGCTTGATCTCCCCAAATTCCTCTTCTGCCCTGTTCTCTGAACACATCTTTCAAACCAATGTAGTATATTTTGCTTTTTAAATTTTTTTCCATTTTTTCAGACTCTGTAAATCTAGCTGAACAAAAATGCATGGTGATCCTTCTGCCTCAGCTTTCCAAGTGCAGGGATTACAGGTACACACACCATGCCTTTCTTCTGATTTTCTTTTAGCAAGTGTGCTGAATTCTTCTTAGGGACCAGCAGTGGCCTGATACTTTTGTCTAGCGCCCTTAGAATCTGCACTGCTGTTGCCATAGGACTTTTGCAACCTGCAGTCTATATTGCATTACATCTATGTTTTGAAAGACCTTCTTGGCCTACAGCCTGAAACTTTCACTTTCTTGAAGAACTTCCAAGTGTATGTCATCTGGCCCTAGCCTACTTTTTTTGTCTGCCTCCTATGTCATTACATAGTTCCACATGCGCCCTGCTCTTCCGTGACTCCATCTGTTGTATGCATAACAGCTGTTGCTTTAGAGCATCTTGCTCATACGTGGTCGATAGCAATGTAAACACCGTGAAGCCTTCTGTGACCCTGATTTATCTCGACCAACGATCTTGAAGGATCATTCACCTGTCTCAACCCTGGCCCTTCCCATAATGTGGATGTTTACTTATTTGTAGTTGTACCCTTATTCGCTAGGTGGCTCAATAGGTCTGAGCATTATCCCTGCTTCTTTATTGCTTTCTGTGAGCAGCATAGGTAGGAGGTGTCTGCCTGAAGTTCTCCAGGCTCCAGACTGAAAAGTTTATTTACTAAACTGTAAATGTAGGCAGAGGTTCAGCATCTCCTTCTATAAGCATAGATGTTTCTCACTGCAAGCAGATGAAGGGATAACTCTCATGACTGCCCTTACCCTAGCAATGACAAGTAGCATATCTCACAGTTCCATCTCATGAGTCAGAGGCCCTAAGATAGTAGAAGATGGGGCTGATTTGGTAAATGGTTCTTTTGTTTCTTACTGCTTGGGGCATAGATGGGAGGAAGAATAATATTTTCCTTTAGGCCCATGAACAGTATTCAGGAGTCAGTCCAGGAAAGGCTTATGGCTCCTTACTTGTGGGTGTAGGCTAACAGTTCCAGCAGTTCCTCTTGGGTTGTCCTTCATTATTCTTCTGCCCATTGAGAGTTTGTTAGAAACGTGCTACACTTGATACCTTGGTCCATGAAGCTAATCAATTGCCATTTCTTGCTGGGGAAGAATGTGGGCAGAGGACTGGCCTACTCAGGGTCATTATTAGAGTTAATTTGTGTCACCCCCAGAAAGCTATATTCAACTCTTTAACTCTTTATACCTCAGAATGTAGTCTGCTTTAAGTTAAGATGTACTCATACTGACCAGGTAAGCCCCTAACCCAATGTGACTGTTGTCCTGATAAGGTAGGGAGGGCAGAGACAGAAACAGATGCAGGAAGAGCTGCATGTGAAGATGGGGACAGAGTGCAATGACCGTTGCAAGTCAAGAAATGCAGGTAACTTTAGAACAGTGGTTCTCAACTTGTGGGTCTCAACCCCTTTGGCGGTTGAATGACTTCCACAGGGGTCACCTAAAACCATCAGAAAACATAGATATTTACATTACAATTTATAGTGGCACAAAATTATAGATATGAAGCAGCAATGAAATAATTTTATGGTTGAGGAGTCACCACAACATGAGGAACTGTATGTATTAAAGGGTTGCAGTGTTAGGAAGGTTGAGAACCACTGCTCTAGAACATTCAGAAACGGCCCTCCCCAAACCTTGATTTTGGACTTCTGGGTGTCCATGGCTGGGAGACAATCGATTTCTAGTGTTTCAAGTCACCTGGTGACTTGAATGGAGCCGAGTGGTATCTTTGGCATCCTCCTCATCAGAGAATGGGTGACTCTGGAAATACAAGGATTAAGGGATGATTTTCTGTTTCACTGGCGATTTCTAGAGACTCCAGAATATGCAGACCAGAAACAGGAACAATTAATGCCATCCATTTGTCATGACATGTATCCTAAAGTGAATGCTGATTTGCTTTCAGACATGTCAGTTTGGTCCTGCAGATTATTAGTCAGGCCTTTGCAGCAAAGGGCTACAAAAGAAGGAAAAGGAATGTTAGGTTTAGGCTAAGAATATCATCAGTCAGTGGAGAGGTTGGGATTGGGAAAGATGTTCAGGCATACTCTTTCTATGCCAAAGCATTTAAAGTTGCTTTCACTCTTCTTTTCATTTGCAGCGGAAAATCCGTCAGAGTTACTTTGCTTCTGTGTCCTATTTGGATACTCAGGTTGGGCATCTTTTGAGTGCTTTGGATGATCTTCGTTTGGCCAGCAACACAATTATTGCTTTCACTTCTGATCATGGTAAGCATTTTGCAGTGCACTGGTGAATTGAACTTCTCAATTTCCTGTGAAGCACACGTTGGACAATTTCTACATACACAGGGGCATACTTTTGTGTAAAACAGCAGTCCTCTGAGTTCAGGATCACGGGGAGCTTTTAAGGACAATTTACTTGTTCTTGGCCCTCTCTCTTGGATATATGAGAATGGAGGCAGGTGCTACATCTTTCATCTTTTTATCTTCGTGGTTTCATTAATGACCCTGCATTTATGTGGGAGAGAGTTTGCTTTGGTGTATCTTAATGTTTTAAAAACTGTGTGTGTGTGTGTGTGTGTGTGTGTGTGTGTATGCTTGAGTGGTACCTGCAGATGACAGAAGAGGGTTTCAGATCCTCTGGTGCTAGAGTCATAGACAGTTGTGAACTGCCTTAATTGGGTGCGAGGAATTAAACTTGAGTCCTCTGGAAGAGCAGGAAGTACTCTTCCTGTGAACTGCTGAACAACACCTCCATTTTTAAAAAGTTACTATACATAGTTATGGGCTACATTACAACATTGTCAAATATATGTCATTTTTCTCTATTAAAATTAATCCTCCCTTCTGCTGCCCTCTCCTGTACCCTCTGCTCCTCTTTTAGCTGGTTGCCTTCATCCACTAATGTGGTTCCTTCTGCTTTTGTGTCACATGTATTCCAATGATATAGCCAACTGTCCTTCCCTCCCTCCTTCTTTAACATCTCTTTCTTGGAGGAAATTGTTTTAGCTCCCATTTCTAATCTAGAGAACTGTAGGACATTTTATGGGGACGTTCTCTGCTTCCTTGTTGTCTAAAGACAAACCCTTGACCTCTCAGGGATATGTGCTTTCTTTCTTACATATTTTTATCTTTTATTTTTTCCTTTATTGAAAATAGATTTTTTTTCTCACACAATATGTCCTGATTATAGTTTCCCTTCCCTCTATTCCTCTCAGTCCCTCCCCACCTCCCTTCCTATCTGATTCCATTCCTTTTCTGTTTCTCATTAGAAAACCAACAGCTTCTAAGGGATATTAAAATAAAATATAAGATAAATTAAAAGCTAACACATTGGAGTTGGACAAGAGAAACAGTGGAAAAAGAGCCTAAGAGAATGCACAAGACTCACATTCACTTGTTTGAGGACCTGGTACAGACCTGTCTAAGCCCTGTGCATGCTGCTTCTGTCTCTATGAGTTCACATGAACTTTGAGCATGCTGGGTGAGAGGGCTTGTCCTGCTGGTGTCCTCTGTCCCCTCTGGCTCTTACACTCTTTCTGCCTCCTCTTCCACAGGGTTCCCTGTGGATTTGATGTAGACATCCCATTTAGGGCTGAGTATTTCAGAGTCTCTCACTCTGCATAATGTCTGTTGATCTCTGCATCTGTTCACATATTCGTTCCTGGCTGTAGCAGCCTAAGACAGAAGCTTAGCAGAAAAATATTTATTTAGCCATGAACTAATAACAACAGCTCTGTGCTGAATGTTGTGGGTTAGGCTAAGTGGTATACCCTGGGTGATGCTAGGCAGCCCTCTAGAGCTGCTGAAGGCCTGTGGACTCCATGTTTTGAATGTCAAATGAGAGCTTACTTTATGTCCCTGCTAGTTCTGTGCATGCACATCAGTCAAACTTCCCAGAGCTGACTCCTGAGGTTTCACTGCTGGACTTCCTCACTTTTATATCCCCTAAGCTTCTTAACCCTCAACCTTTTAGCTTCATGCTACATAGGAACAACATGACCACTGTGCTAGTGCCCTACAAACCCACTCACTGGGTCAAGGCTGCTTTGTCCTGGAGAGAGCAGGGCTTCCCCTCACCCAGTCCACAGAGGTGATAATCTGGAGAAACTTCTTATTGAGCTCCTTCAGACTCTTTGAACACTCCTGTCTTACATCTCCAGCATTGCAGACAGAAGGATGGACAGATTGCCAGAGCCCTTGCCCACCCACAATGACATGATGTCTACCTTTAACCACTGTTTATTTGGAGTCCTTCTGAGTAGGAGACTGCTATGGAGATCAGTCTGAAGTTCTAACACCATAATCCCTGTTTTTCCCCCCATCAAGAGTTATTTTATTAGTATTTAATTTTTTAAATGTATATGGGTGTCAAAACTGCTTGTATGTCTGCACATCACATATGTGCAGTGCCTCAGATGGCCAGAAGAGAGAGTCAGATCCCCAGAGATTGGGTTAGACAGTTGCTTGTGAGCCTCTATGTGGGTACTGGAAGGACTCAAACCCAGATCCTCTGGAAGAGCAGCCACTGCTCTGAACTACTGAGCCATCTCTCCAGCCCTAGTTTATCTTATCTTTATTTATGTGTGTATGTCTATATAAGTATCTGCTATGTGAGTGCGGGTATTCCTGGAAACCAGCTGGAAGTGATTCACTAGACATATGTCCTGGGAATCGAACTCCATCCCTCTGCAAGAGCAGTAAGCACTCTTCCCTCTTGACCATAATCTCTTAATAGTTCTGACACTTGTTTGTAGCTCCAGCATTGTTTGAAGAATGAATAAGGGAATTTGCAGGCTAGTCGCTGCAACCTCCTCTGGCAAAAGTCACCAAATTTGGCTGTGATAAAGTACCGGTGAATGCCTATACTTTCCTCAATTAACTCAAGCTTTTAATGTCTGTGGTTATTTTTATAACACGAGATTCTTCACATACAATCATTGTCACTCAGTTTTGTCTCTAAAGCTTGCTCATGTGTAAGTAGGTTGGGACATTATCTTTTAGAGTTGACACTTTAAATGAATGCTGAAGATTTCTTTTTCTTATTCAGGACTGAAAATTTGGAGTATTCCTTCTTTTATATATGAATGTACATGATATGTCTTTAAAAAATCAAGATATTCTTATCTTGTGCATGGTTCTGTAAGCTCATTAGTCATACAACCTCAGTATTAAGAGCCTGAAGCCCATGTCATATTCAAGAGATAGGACACAGAGCAGGGTAGTGGAATGACTAACTTTCAGGACCCTATCATCCAGGAAGAGCTGCTCAGTAAACCTGAGTGGTAGAGTTTGTGCCTAATATGTACTAATATGGCTTGGCAGGAGAGGTGCATTTATTTGGAGCTTTTTTTGAACAGATAAAATTCAATTTTAGTGTGAATTTCTAGTTACTTTAAAAGACACTATAGTTTGAGAATTTAAGGTTGTCCCATTTGAAGGTTTCTTCTTTGTGGACGACAGATATCTGCCTTTTAATAAAGCAGCATTTATGTAAACTAGCTTTTATAATTCTAGAGGAATTTCCTTAAGATATCAGCTTTGGTGTCCTTTGTTCTTTACATTGAGAAATGAAATGGTATCTAAAGTGAACAAACCATAATATTGTTACTAATTTTCTTTCATTGTGTGCTTTTTATGGTCCAGGGTGGGCCCTAGGTGAACATGGAGAATGGGCCAAATACAGCAATTTTGACATCACTACACGTGTGCCACTGATGTTCTATGTTCCTGGAAAGACAGCCCCACTTCCTGGAGCAGGCGAGAAGCTTTTTCCTTACCAGGACCCTTTTGATCCCACGTCAGAATCGATGGATCCAGGTATAAATACACAGAAATGACAGTGCCTTGCAGTGAGAGCACCTTTGGTTTAGATGGGAATTACTTATCAGACAATTGGTGTAGCAGGGTTTTTCTATATTTTGTGTTACTTTCATTGGTTAGTAAAGAAAACTGCCTGGGCCTTTTGATAGGGCGGGACTTAGATAGGCAGGGAAAAGAGAACAGTATGCTGGGAAGAAGACTGAGTCAGGGAGAGCCGCCATGAAGCCGCCAGGGTCAGACATGCTGTATCTTCCCGGTAAGATCACCACCTTGTGGTGACTTACAGACTATTAAAATGGGGTGAAATAAGATGTGAGAGTTAGCCAAGAAAAGGCTAGAGATAATGGGCCAGGCAGTAATTTAATTAATATAATTTTCATATGGTTATTTCGGGTATAAGCTAGCTGGCGGCTGAGAGCCTGGCAAGAAGGAACAAAAGGGCTCGCGCTCCTCTCAGGTGCTGGGAACACAGCTGCACCCCTTTTACAACAAATACTTAGCTGTCCCACTTTGTGGTGTGTTGGAATAGATTTTTTTAACATCTCCCATGCACTAGGTTGAGAATGTATGGCAGAGCCAGAGTTGACAAGAATGGTAACTGTATATCGGGGCCCTTCGAAATTCTAGAGGGTCAAAGGAACAAGTGATATTCCCAAGATGGGGAGGGCTATTTGGAGGTGACAACATGTCAGACTTTGGAGGAAGTGTCTGTAGCCTGCTGAGACAAAGTCTCTCCAACATATGAGTGGAATGTTTTGTGTGCATGCTTTTTTGGGGGACCCAGTGCTTACTGATAGATGTTTTCCTTTTTGGAACTCATTGATCTACTAAAACATACCCGGGTAATCTGCTCTGTACCCTCAGCAGCAAAGGGCATTTACTTTCATTTCTACATACTATGCCTTCAAAGCCTTGAAAAACAGGCACTCTTCCTGCCTGTGTCAAGTGGCAGATGTAGGTTCTTGAGAGTTATATCCTGACTTTACCTGTCTGGTACACTTTCAGGTGCCAGTTACATACTTCCAGTGACGATTCTCTTTTCAGAGTGCTTTTCTGTGAGCTACACTAACTCAGGTGTTCCCTTTTCTAGATTGACTGGCCCCGGGCTCCATCTTTAACACCTATGTCTTGCACTTTGTGTTCATTACTATGTAAATTCATCATGGTTTTACATCATCATTCTGGCCTTTCTAGATTTCTGAGTTTACCTATATCATTCAAGTTTCTTTTGCACTTTTAATTTTGTATGTTTCATGTTCTATGTTTCTTTCCCAACACCAAGAGAAAAGTTAGAGTTTCAAGGCATGAACTTAATTCTTTATTGCTGGGACAAATCTGAAAGGACTTTTTGAAACCTGTTGGTCCCCAAACCAAAAAAAAAAAAAAACACCTCCAGCCACGACCCCCCCCAAAAAAAAACAACCTGAAAACCAACCAAAAAAAAAAAAATCCTGTAGAGAGACTTGTAATCATGGCTACTGAGAGGCTGAGGTATGGAGATCACATGCTCAAAACCTCCTGAGATACAGATTGAGTTCAAGGCCAGTCTTAGAACTCAGCTCAAAAATCAAAATTCAGGCTCAGGATCTGGCTCAATGGTAGAACATTTGCCTATCATGCGTAAGGACCTGGTTTGAATCCCTGGTAATGAAAAAAGAAAATTCTGAGTCTTTTCACCCCATCTTTTTTCTTTATTCCATGTGTGCTATGCAGTCCATCAGCAAGCATGCTCCTTTCCATTCAGAATCTGTCTCTGCCCGTTCTCATCAGTTCCACTGCCATCAGCCCTCTGGTGTAGCAACTTTCTGAAGTCTCCTTGCTTGTGCCCTAGACTGTTTCCTTCTCAAGTAACAATTTTGAAACTCAAAGCAGAGGTAGGGTTATAGCTCAGTGGTGGACTTCATATCTGGGATGGACTGAGCCTCGACTTTTATCCCTGGCACTGTAAAGATGAAAGTTAAAACCAAAAACGGAACCTCCAAAATCCAGCCTCTTGACAAGTGTCCAGATCATTCTTTCTGTGCAACGTCCCACAGTCCTAGTTCCTCTTGGCTAGATTGTTTTTTTCAATGATGTATACATGTGGTCATGTTGCCTTCTACTTTCATAGTGGTTTTTTTTTTTTTTTTTTTTTTTTTTTTTTTTTTTTTTTATGAGAGGCTTTTTCTAGGCAGATGCAACATATATGTGCACACACATCTACTCACCCCCGGAAAGGGAACCCACAACAGACCAAAGTAACAATTACACCAAAGCCTAACTTGGTGAATCAGTGAGTTTTATTGGGATTATTAATAGGAAGATGGGTGTGAGAGGATCTTCACAGGAGCACTGATGACTCAGAAGCAGCTGCATTGCTGCATAGCCCACATGAACATGGTTAATGACTGATAAAAGCTGTGGCCCTAGAGTTCTCGACATAAGTTGCCAGGGAGCTTGGCAATTCTAAGAGATGCCCTGTAGGCTTGTGGTGAGTCTCCTTCTCCAGTAGTTGTTTTCTGCTGTCAGTCTGTGGTGGATACACATAATGTGATATATACATTCAGTAGAATATTATTCATCCTTTAAGAGAAAGGAAATGCCAGTGTATCGTATAGAATAGGTGGACCTTGAGGACTCATGTTAAGTGAATTAAGCCAGGCACAAAGGATCAAATGTGGTCTGAGACCATTCCCATGAGATATCTCTTGTAGTCTAGTAGTCAAATTCATAGTGCTAGAAAGCAGAATGTGTGTCCTCAGTTGATAGTGGCATAAAAATGGACAACCATTGTTTGGCTTTAGTGAAGAGTTAAGTGCTGAGGTAATGGGGACAGATATAAAATGAATTACAGAAGTGATAATGATGTTGACACAATGTGAATGTATTGTGACTAAAAAGTGGTTAGGTCGTGACTCATGTTTTGTGTATTTTACCATAATAAAAACAAAATAGGAATGAAATGCAAATATTTCGAAATGAATAATCAACAGACTTTTATACTATGGTTAGAGCTGTAATTGCTTGAACTTGTCTGGATCAGTTATTTGGCTCCAAAATTGAAGTAGTTTAAAAATGCAGGCAAGAAACACCTTCACTTCGTTTTACATCCTGTTATTGCATTGGATGGACTGTTAGTGAAGGGAAACGTCCTGGAGAGGTAGTATTTATTTCTAAGCTTGTTTTGCTAAAAATTGGATGTTGTATGTGAAAATGAAATGGGTACCTGGTGGTGCTCAGACAGGCTCTGGTTTGGCTGGCTCTGCGGGGTACTAGACCAAGCTGTGCTGCTTCCTGTTTCAGGTGGGCACATCACGGACCTTGTGGAACTTGTATCTCTCTTCCCCACACTTGCTGGACTTGCCGGACTACAAGTTCCTCCTCGGTGCCCCATCCCTTCTTTTCATGTTGAGCTGTGCAGAGAAGGCCAGAATCTCCAGAAGCATTTGCAGCTCCATGACTTGGAAGAGGATCCACACTTTCTTGGTAATCCCCGGGAGTTGATTGCCTATAGTCAGTACCCCCGGCCTGCAGATTCCCCTCAGTGGAATTCTGACAAGCCGAGCTTAAAAGATATAAAGATCATGGGCTACTCTATACGCACCATAGACTATAGGTATACTGTGTGGGTTGGCTTTAATCCTGCTGAATTTCTGGCTAATTTTTCTGACATCCATGCAGGGGAACTCTATTTTGTGGATTCTGACCCACTGCAGGATCACAATGTATATAATGACTCCCAGCATGGAGATCTTCCCCATTCATTGAAGCCTTGAGTTTTGCCAGCCTCGGAGGACTACATATGTGTCCTCTTGCCCTCTTCTGTCTCATGAAAGGTGGCATTAGAGGTGCCTATCTTTTACTACCTATTGTATTAGATATAACCTGAGTGGATAGCAATCAAAACAGCATCATCAATTTGGCTTAGAACTATGTGGCAGACAAATCTTTTCATTTAGTTTTTCTTAAGTTAGAAATGATCATTGGATTTAGGCTAGGCTGAAACTCTTCCATTTAAAAGCACTCTTCACTTAGGTTAAGTAAGTACAAAAGTGAACTTAACAAAAAAATGTAACCATGCGTTTGTATATATAATCCATGGTAGCCAAGAATAGCACTGTACTAAACAAATAGTTTACTTGTTGAATTTAGTGCATTTCAAAAAGTAACCATATATCTTAGGTAGCCCAGTAGTCAAAACATGTTAACATGGGATTCATTTCTTTCTCAAATATGAAATTAAGTAATAATCCTAGAAGCAACTTTTATATGGTGTATGATCAACTTTTGTTTCTAAGATTACAGATTTCAAAATGAAAGGTAAAATACACATGGGATTATTAATGCAGCATTTCTTCATTAAATAATAAGTAATGCTTAGTATAAAACAAAATTCAGTTAACTATTTCAATACTTGCTGACTCAAATACCAATTTGCTAGTAAATAGTGTAACTCTTGAACTTGGTATCTTTTAAAAAGTCTGTTATTCACAATGAAAGGCATTTAAAATGTAACTATACCCAAGATTTGAATCATTCAAAATCATATTCCTATTCCTAGTTAGAGAGTTGCAGATACCCAGTTTTCCTGGAGGCAGGAGCTATTCTACTTCTACTCTTTGGTAGTAGCTTCATCTCCTACTCCAGAGTTAGAGGGACAGATTTTGACACAGGTTTTTTAAATTTTACATTCATTTATTGTTTCTGTTTGAGCATAGTATATACATTTCAGTTTTCTTATTTTATCTCCTGAAACACAGTTTTAGTGTCAGCCTCCTCCAAATTCTGCCTCTGATGAAGTCATAAGCCCAATGATGCTATCCACTTAGTAGATACAAGACATATGTGACTATTCAAATTTAAATTCATTGACATGAAATAACATTTTAAATGATTTCTGGTACATCATAATTTAAGTGCTCAGTAGCTAGACTTAGAGCCTTTCCATCATAGCAGACATTTCTACTGGGCAGAACTATCCTGAATTCCAACTGATTGGCAGGTTCCTACTGTCGTGCATTTGCCCACAATGAGCAAACTATATTTTGTTTAGACAGAGTAGGGAGTTTACTGTGGCCGTCAGCCTCTTCCTTTCATTCTCATCACCATTGCTTCTTTCCTCCCTCTCCTTCCCAAATTGTTTACCTCCCCCCCCTTTTCCCTCCCCTGTTCCTTAAGGAATCCATGTGTCTTCCTAAAAAATCCCTCTTAACCCTGCCCTTTAAGAACACCATCAGTGCCTACTAAGGGTCTACAAAGACCTTCGCTGAGCAGTCAGAGTCTTCCCTGGCTCCACAATACCCCTTTCCTTGGCTAACTTTTCCTTGCCAATCCCTGCCTCCCTGGCCCTTCTAGCTTGTGCCCTCTCTTCTTTGCTCCAACCCCTTCATGGTCATTCTTCATAGCCTGGCTCCCCTACCCCCACTGCTTAGAGGCTGAGGCTTCTGGGACTCTTTAGATTGTATTGTAGGGAAATCGAATGCTTTTTAAAAAAAATCTGCTGTTTACTTCACTTTTAAAAAGGCACTTTTTATCATTATGAATTTTATGTGTTAATTATAGAAAAATGGGAAATCAGAAATGTAATAAAATGCAAGAAAATGTCTGAGTGCTGTATCCTAAGATCATCACTTAATATCTTGTCCTTTTGGGGGTATGAATGTTTGCCATTTCTTGATCCTCTATGTTCTTTATAATGCAATTTCTGTTCTTACGTTTTCTCTAAATATTATGCATAATTATTAGTGACTTTCACAGATATTTTATATTGCTGGTAATATATTTCATTGTATAGTTTTATTGTAATTATCTTAACCTTCTTTCAGTTGTTGGAAATTTAGGTTATTTCCCAATTTTTAGTATTACACATAATGCTTTGATCAACTTTGTGAATAAAATGTTATGTGTTTCAAAGTATTACCATAGGACAGTCTTTCACTGCCGAGTCATCAAAAGCAGCTTCATTGTGTCCTCTATTGCCACTATAGCATACTAAAGTTAGAAAACAAAGTCAACAAGCCTATACATAAAAACCATAGCATCAAGAAAGAAAGCCTGTGGTCCAAAATAATAGGTGAAAGTTGTATCCTACTTTGACTTCTGATTCTTTGCATATTAGTGACATGAGCCATTACTCTCTGTGTGACAGCTGAGTTTTGCATTTCTAGTTGTCTGACTTTGGTCATATTATGGGTGTTACCTTTTAATGTAATAAAATAAATTGCTCTTTACTGGTGTGATAATTTTCCCTTCATATTTGTATTAACCGTAGAACAACTCCATTTGAGAACTGAATAAATACTTGTTTTCCTTTGAATTTTTTTTGGGGGGTCTTGGTGTTACTGTCTTTTCACCTAATTATAAGAGTGTTCATTATTTGAAATCTTAAAAAAAGTAAAAAATGATGAAGCTAGAAAGAAGACTAGTTTCTTAGTTGTTTTTTTGAAATTATTTTAATTTTATTTGTATGAGTATTTTGCTTGCATGTGTCTCTGTACACCATGTTCATGCCTGATGCTGTCAGAGGTCAGAAGGAAGAGTTGTTCTTAACTGCTGAGCCATCTCTCCAGCTCCCTTAGTTTCTTTTTCAGTTTTGACAGCACACATAAGCAAAGGGTGTTTTAGCTCCTAGTCTTGTCATGAGGTTGCAAGCAAAGGTATCACAGTCCACTGACAGAAGAGAGTAATATGTGTGCGCTAGTGTGCTTACTCGCTGTGTGCAGTCCTGGGTTCTCAGACAGTTAAGATGGATCTTCCCCACATTAGTCAATGTAATGAGGATAATCCCTCACAAACATACCTAGAAGTCCATCTCCTGGGTGATTCTGGATTTCTATCATTGTGGCAACACTAAAAATCATGCCAACCTTCAGAATATAGCTCATGTTGACATCTGTGTGTATTTCTACTCCTTTTTTTGTGTCAAATACATAAGGACATTTTATCTTTTCATAGGTGGAGTCTACTACCACATAGTCTCTATCTTAATTGTGATCTAGTATAATGTCAGTAGCTTTTGGAGACAAAACTTTATTATGTTGCCCAGGCTGGCCTTAAGCTCAGTTCTTACCTTTACAGTTGTCTGTTGCTACAGATTAAATAACAAGATATTTTGTTTTCCAGAACTGGAGATCAAACCAAAGGCTTCATACATTCTAAGCAACTGCTATAGAAGCAAGCTACACTCAAGCTTTAGCATGGTTTTCACAGTAGTTGGCAGGTATTGATTGGTTAATAATTGTAACTACCACCTTTCCCGCACTAGTCTGTTTTTGACAGAAATTCTCAAATTTTAATATGCATTTAAAAATCATTAAAATATAGGTCAGAAAATTTACCATCTTAACTTCTTTGTTTATTTAATTTTTACATCCCAATCAAAGTTTCCTCTCCTTCCCCCATCCTCCATCCCATCAATTCCTCTTCCTTTGTTTCTCTTCACATGCAGGTGGGCCTCCCATGGATATCTGCCAGCCATAGAATATCCAGTTGCAGTGAGACTAGGCACCTCCTCTCCTATTAGGACTGGATGAGGCAATTCGGTAGGAGGAAAGGGTCCCCAAAAGCAGGGAACACAGAGGCAACTCCTGCTCTCACTGTTGGGAGTCTCACATGATGACCAAGTCACATAACTGTAACATATATGCAGAGGTCCCAGGTCAGATCCATGCAGGCGCTCTGCTTATCAGTTCAGTCTGTGTGAGCCCCTGTAAACCCTGATTAGTTGGTTCTGTGGGTTTTCTTGTGGTGTCAATACCACTGGCTCCTACAATCCTTCCCCTCTCCACAGGATTTCCTGAGCTCTACCTAATGTTTGACTGTGGGTCTCTGTATCTGCATCTGTCAGTTGTTGGATTATGCCTCTCTGATGACAGGCTTGGCATCAATCTGTGGATATAGCAGAATATCATTAGCAGTCATTTCATTGATTTTTTTTTTTGCCATTTGTGTTTGGTTCTATCCTAGATCTCTGGGGGTATCCCACCTCTGGGTCCTGGCCCTCAGGGGTAAGTTCTCTCCCAGGGTATGAGTCTCTAGCTGTGCCAGTCACTAGTTGGTCACTTCCACAACTTTTTACCATCTTTACTCTGGTACATCTTATAGACAGGGCAAATTGTAATTCAAAGGGTGTGTGGCTGAGTTAGTGTCCCAGTCCCTACCCTGGAAGTCTTGCCTGTTACAGGAGATGGGTGGTTCAGGCTCTGTTTTCCCCATTGCTAGGAGTCTTACCTAGGGTCACCTTCAAATTTCAGGGAGTTTTCGTTGTTCTAGGTTTCTAGCTCATCCCAGAGATGCGATGCCCCCAGATTCTAGTTGTCTCTCCTAGTACTCTCTCCTTCCATTCCTCCTATCCTTCCTGTTCCCATCACCACCCTCCATCCAGACCCTTCCCCATGTCCACTGGCAATGTCCATTCTATTTCCCCTTCACAGGGAGATTCATGCATCCCCCGTTGAGCTCTCTCTGTTGCTTAGCTTCTCTGGGTCTGTGGGCTGTAGCTTGGTTATCCTTTACAGCTATTAGCCACTTAGGAGTGAGTACATACCATATTTGTCTTTCTGGGTCTCTTTGGCTTACCTCACTCAGGGCAATCTTTTCTAGTTCCATCCATTTGCCAGAAAATTTCCTGATGTTGTTTTTTTACCACTGAGTAATAAATACTCCATTGTGTAAATGTAGGACATTTTCTTTATCCATTCTTTGGTTGAGGGACATCTAGGTTGTTTCTAGCTTCTGGCTTAGCCATTCATCCATGGATGGGTTGTTTGTATCTTTTACTATCACTGACTGGGCTGCTATCAACATGAATGGAAAATGATCTGTTCAGATTCCTGATTGTGGTTGTTTTGGTGTGTGCTACATTAGTCAGTCATTGTAAAGATGTGTGAGTGTGGTGTGAGAGGTGGCAAAGTGACTGGAGAAGCCTCACCTGGGTTACAGAGGAATTTTCTGCACAGCTGTAAGTGGGTGGGTCTTCTCCCTCTGTCCAACCCAAGCCAGCCATAACTGCCCTGTGTGAATGGCTTCTAGTATAACTTCTCAGATGGGTGCTTGACTCCTTTTCCTTCCAAAAGGCCATCATTTGGGTTCCAGTTTCTTTGGAGGGGTCTCGTGAATTCTGGCTTGAGATCTGGGCAGACTGTATTACCCGTGGGCCTCTGTCTTTTATCTCTTTTTGTCTATTGTAAAAAAAACTATCAGCTTAGCCTACTCCGAGCTGTCTCTGGAGACTACAGGGTAGTTTTTTTCTGCTCCATATGTGAAACAGAAATCTGTCATTCGTGGGTACTGTTAGATCACCTGTGTGGCTACTGTGGGTCAGAGTTCTCACCACTTGGGGGCGTTGCCTTTACACATGTCACTGAAAGCTCTGGCTAGCTTCCTTGTCCCTTCATGCACTAGATGTAGCAGATGCCACGTACTGCTTGAGTTTTTGAAACAATGCAGGGCAGTCTGTTGTGGCAAGGAGGCCACTGTCAGAGTTTTCCAACTGTAACTTCAAATATTGCCTGAGACCATCTTAGCCATAATGCAAGTCTATTTTTATTGATTTTTTTTGGGGGGGAGGGCAGGTCTGCCGATGTAGCCTAGGCTGGCCTCAAATCTTCCTGATTTAGCATCCTGAGTACTGAGACTATCATGCTTGGCAAAGATGCGAAATTTAGCCTCTGAATTCTAGGCAAAGGTTCTTATCCTCTGATGGGAGAAAAGTCCAGATTAGAGGAAACAAAGTTAAGATTGACACCAAACGGAGCATCCTTCAGACTAGCCTCAGGAGTTGGGTACTGGGTCGTGCGGCAGGGCCCACTCAGAAGTCTCACTGCTAAGGGGTGTAGAAGAAAATCATTACATGCTAAGGAAGCAAGAGTTACTTTGCTTTCTTCAGTCTCTAGAATTCAGAGACTATGATTTTTGTGGGTAAGAGGGTTTGGAGCAGGACTATGCTGGCATTTACAAAACCCTTTCACTAATTTATTGCCCTTTTTGGTATGTTTTGGAAGGAGCATTTTTCAGGTTACTTATATTCAAAACATCATTTACTGAGTCCGTTTTATAAATTCATCTCTTTCACACAATTGGAAGCATGCCTTTGTATTTGTGTTAAGAGCAGCCTGAATTTTCATATGAGTAAATCCCTCTAAATTTGCCTCTTTTTTTTTTTTTTTTTTTTTTTTTTTTAAAGACAGGGTTCAGGGTTTCTCTGTGTAACAGCCCCAGCTGTCCTGGAGCTAGCTCTTTTAGACCAGCCTGGCATTGAACTCCCAGAGATCTGCCTACCTCTACCTCCTGAGTGCTGGGATTAAGGGCGTGTGGCACCACCACCTGGCTTAAATTTGCCATTGCTATTGTGTGTACGGTTCTTGCTGTTCTGTCAGGGCTTTTCACTGCTTCCTTTAAATGAATGACACTATTGATCAGCTACCTTCCTTTTGACCATATTTGTTCTTTCCAGGTCCCTAACCAGTTCTGTGTGAGGCCGAGGCTGCTGTGCTGTGGATATTGCTAAGGAGTTCCTTTTCTTTTTTTTTTAAATTTTTATTGTTAAAAGAAAAATTTACATTTACTCCCCTTGTTCCCGGCCCTCCCACTCCCCCACTACCCCACTTCCCTCCCCC
>JAQHUG010000735.1:39647-52610 GCA_028555095.1 Dicrostonyx torquatus | reverse complement strand
AGTGTGGGGCGCAGAAAAGCCGGAGCCAATGTCCCAGCCCTGCCCCGCAGGCCAATTCCCGCGGGGAACCGGGGTTGCGCCAAAGGCGAGCCTTGCCCAGGGACCCTCTAGGAGTTCCTTTTCTTTTGCTTATTTTTTTAGTGTATAAAATGGTGTGTTTTGTTTGATATTTTATACCTCTCTGTAACTGTTTTGCTCGTATTTGCTCCTCTATTCTCTCTTTTTTTGTCTCCCACTCCCGTGTTGCTCTCCTTTCTCTGGCCAGATACCCTCTGTCATAGTTTTTGTGAACTTGATACAAGACTAGATGTACCTGGGAAGAGGGAGTCTTGTCTGAGGAAGTGTCTCCAGCAGATCGGCCAGTGAGAATGCCTGTGGGAGCATTTTCTTGATTGCTGATTAATGGAGGAGCGTCCTGGCTGTATGGGCAGCAGGTGGGCTTGGGCTTTAGAAGGTGCTGATCAAGTCATGGTGAGCAAGTCTGTATTCAGTACCCCATGGCCGCTGCTTCAGTTCCCGCCATGGGCTCTTGCCCTGCTCTCCTTGATGATATGCTATAATCTGTCAGTTACATACCCCCTTTCTCCCCCAGACTGTTATTGATCAGTCTTTATCACATCCACAGAGAAGCAGACTGGAACATCATTTTCTCTCTTCCTCTCTCTGGCTGTCTCTGTTTCTGTCTGTTTCTCTCTGTGTCTCTTTGTATCTCTCTCTCTCTCTCTCTCTCTCTCTCTCTCTCTCTTATATTCTAGATTTTGTACAGAAAACATGATGTTTATCTCCCCTTCTTCTCTTGTTTCCCCTCTCCTCTCCTGTAGGTCCTCCTCCCCTCATATAAGGACTTACATCTTGAGGATTGGTAGTGAGTTGCTTTTGAGAAAGTACCTCTGTGGACAATGGCATGCCTCTTGTTCTGCTTTGTAGTTGTAGTAGAAAAGAGGAAGCAGGCTCATCGACTCCTGTTGGAAATCTACCTATGCAGCTGCAGTTAGGTAAAGGGAGAAGCATTGGTTCAAGGTTGGAAGAGTCTGCTCCTAGGTTTGCTATATTCAGACACCTGAGGCATGAAAACATTTCCTAGGCTTGTGATTCTCAGGGTGTCATGGCTAGAAAGGTGGTGGCACCCAGGACGATGGAGTCACTAAATGAGGCAGACTACAGTCTCATGGAATAGCCAACTTTATTCAGAGCATCAGACAGTTTATACTCCAAGGGCTAAGAAGAGTCACATGAGTAACGTGTCCAATAACAAGAACAAACTACACATGGCAAAACATGGTTTTCCAAAGAGACATGAGCAGATAACAATAGCCACTTGTAATAAATAATCTGAAGTAAAGTCACTCCTATCTGCTACATCTGTGAGGCACAGGAAAGCATAATCCAAGAACAGTTCCTTGTTTTTGAAGAAACTGAGGTCACAAAATTGGTTCCTTGGAGTTTTCCCACTGGCACTCAGAATTCTTCTGCTACTGCATGTTTGGACCATGTTCTGATATCAGGGGACATTTTTCTTTCTATTAATAATATATTTACTTTTGAGAATCTTATATATGACTACTATATTTGCATAATTTCTCCTCTTTTTCTCCTCCTTCCAGTTCCTCTCATATTTACCCCCAGTCCTCAAATTCATAACTTTTTTTTTTGGTTTTTCGAGACAGGGATTCTCTGAGTTCATGACTTCTTATTCATTAATTATTACTGTCACATACACACATACACACACTTACAAAATCGGTGGAGTTCATTTAATGTTACTCAGATATGTATATGAATGTATGTGTGTATATATATGTATATACACATATGTACACACACACATATATGTATGTATGTATCTGGCTGTTTTTAGGGCTGACCGCTTGGGGCTGGATTACCTCAGGTGTCTCCTCCCTTGAGCAGACTGATTCTCTCTTTCTTAGCAGTCATTAATGGCCTTGTATTTCCTCATTTAGGGATTGGGCCTTGTGAGATTCTTCCATTCATGCTGGCATGCCAATTGGTGTTGCCAATTTTCATTTCTTGTTTAGGCAATTATAGTCTTGAGATTTCATAGGTGCAGCTTCCCTGCCATATATAGAAGACAGTGACTCATAGCCGATGTCCTGACATCCCTGGCACTTTTCACCCCTCTTCTGTGATGTTCTGTGAACCTTAGGTGTATGGGTTGTGTTCTAGACATGTCAATTGTGTTTGTAAGCCAGGTAGTTATCCTCTGCGTTTTGACCACTTAATGGCTTTCTTTAATGGTTTCCACCTGTTGCAAAGAAAGAACCTTCTCTCATGAGGGGAGACAACTTCACTTACTGTGGGTAGAAGGCTAAGTTTTAGAATGCTGTTAGAAATTAAACTGTCTTATGAAGGTGACAATAGTAGGTTCTTTTCTAGGGTCCTTGACTTCACCAGGCACAGATAGTAGTTCTGGACTTACTGTTTTAACCATGAATTCCCTCCTGTTGGGTGGGCCTTTTAGTCCAACTAGACGGCTGTTGGTTACTCTCAGGCTGTATCTGCCACCCTTGCACCTTTCAGAATCTTTTGGCATTCTGCTTACTGTTGTGATTCCTAGGTGTGATAACTGGGTTGGACAGCTGATTGCTTTTCTCCATTGGCAGCTAGCATCGCTCTTTTCAGTGCTGTGAGAGCTTGTCAGACCTTAGAGAGGAAATTTCCAGGTCGGTTACAGCTCAAGTCTTCCATGTTCTGTCTCAAGTGTATGGTGTCTTCAGCAGTATAGTGTCTTGACTTCATGTTTTAGTGTTGTTTCGGGAATTGCTTGGACCCCTCTGACCAACAACTGAAAAGGTTTCCCATGCCTGGTAATGTGTTTTTTGTTAGATAGTCTGTGACTTTGGAAGGGGAGCATTGTCACCGAAAATGATGTAACTTTATTTAAGAAAATAGATGTGTATTTGTTAAATTTATACATACACATGTAGGTATAAGTATATAAAAACGCAAGTGAACAAGAGTTAATATGATTTCCCGATGGCTTTCTCAGATAGCACTCTTCACTCCATCTCCCTCTGTGTTGTCATTCCACCCCTCTTTCCAGGAACCTCTCTCCCTTGCCATTTCCCCATTTCCTCCTTCATCATAGCACCTGTATTCTGCTCTGCCCCTCTCTAGAGCCACCTCCCCATCACCCCTTTTTACCTGTCTGATCTCTGCAGTTGCCCTGGGTTCCATGCTTGTATTATAAAGGGTTGGAGCGAGGATTCACAAATAGGAGAACAAGTAGTGTAGTCAGAGGACATTTTTTTCAGGAACCAGAGTCTTTTTTGTTTGTCGTTGCTGGTACCTAATAGATGGAGGCCAGGAATTCTAGGAAGCAGGCATTGATTAGACCCCCACAACATGTAACTATCTGGCCCAAAGTATAGTCTCTAGCGTTAAGTAACCCTAATCCAGGTTTAGAGAAGTTGGTAAAAGATGGTAAAAGAGTTCAAATATAAATAAAAATTCATAGTTTTTCTCTAGTGGTAGTCCGTTGTATTTTTTTCTATTTTCTTTATGCCCTCTTCCATCCAGGTTTCGTCTCTTATAGAAGATGAGTTATACCAGGTGGTTTCTTTTAAAGAAATAATGTATTCCTTATTTATGAAAAAATATTACTTAGTTATCATAGAAAATTTTGGGAAATGTACAAGGGCAAAAAAAATCCCAGTGACTAAGGAGGCTGGGTCAGAAGGATCAGCCTTATCTAGGCTGCAGAGTTCAAAGCTAGCCTGGACAATTTAGGTAGATTCTGTCTCAAAATTTAGAGAAAGTAAAAAATAGACTTTATGATAGAAAAAAGTGACCAACGCTTGTTTATCCTGCACTAGACCCTTGGTTTAAACACCAGGACAACCAAGAAATATTACTGAGTTCATTTTGTGTTGGCATGTCTAACGTTAAGTGTGACTAATATACCCAGTGATATCCATTGGAGAAAACTAACTTTTCCTTTGCAAGCAGGTGTCAGTTGGTTAAAGGAGGGAGCCCATGTCTGCCTGGGACCCGATCAGACTTGGACCTGTGCAGGCCCTGCGTATGCTGCCACAGTCTCTGTGAGTTCATGAATGCATCAGGCCTATGGTGTCTGGAAAGTACTCTAGTCATCCATCCCCTCTGGCTTTTACCATCTCTCTGCCTCCTCTTGCTCATAGCTCCCTGAGCCCTGAGGGGAGGAGTTTGTTGAGAACATCCCAATGAGGACTGACTGATCCAGTGTCTCTTACTCTGTATATTGTTCAGTTGTGGCTTTCAGTGTTAGTTCCCATCTCCTACAAGGGCAAGCGTCTCTGATGCTGACTTTGTTCTTGTCCACCCTAACAGTGTCAAGCATGGGGTCCATCTGATTGAGCGGGCCTTAAAGCCTACCAGAAAGGGCTTGGTTCCTCCCATGATGTTTACGCCACTCTCACACCGGCATATCTCAATAGGCAGGTCACCATTGTAAGTCCCAGTGTGCAGCTGGGTTTGGGTTGTGTTTAGCTTTCTCTTCTGGTAGCATGTTGAGTACTTTACAGTACTGTGAACACCAACTAGTCAGTAGGGGTAAAGGCTGCTGTTAGCACCAGCTCAACTTCTCTGTGCCCAGTGAGATGTGTTACCTTCAGCAATAGGGCCTTACCATCAATTTGTAGAGAGTGAGCAATTCATGGGGCAATCTTTTTAAAGGACTTCCCCAACTGCAGATTTCTAAGGCACACCAATCACGAAAATTTCCCTGTGGCCCTTCCCCTGGGGGACAAAGCCTGGAGTGCCTGAGTTTCCGTCCTCCCCTATGAGATCTGTTGCACATCAATATATTTGCCATACTTAGCCCAGAGGCCTCTGCTTTTTCTGGCTCTGGGCTTTCTGGCTGTTTCTAAGAGGGAGTAAGTGGGTAGGCCAGAAAAGTGTGCGGCATATTGATTTTTGTCTCTAGGTACTTGCCTCCAAGTTTCCAACTCTACCCATTTCCATTGTGTGTCGCCGCCTCCTAACACTTCTGACTGCTCTTGCGCCCGTGCAGCAGTACTGTCCGGCTCACAGTTCAGAGAGAGGCTTCAGGAAGGCTCATCTTGTCTGTCTGCTACTTGTCCTTTTCCTCCTGCCTTCCCTGCATATGTCAGTGACTTGTCATGACTATGAGGACAGATAGAAAGTTTGTTAAGCTGGCCTTGAGACAGACCCTTTGTTTGGGCTGTACTAACCCTGCCACATATTCTGAAAACTTACCCTGATTGGCGGGGGCAGCTTTACCCTCTCCAAGGGCATCCTGCCCTTTGACTAAGTCACAGTGCAGTGCACTTGCAGCGTTTGCATCCTACTTCGTAGGTCTCAGCTCATTGTGCTCTTGCACTCATTTGTGCAATGATCTCATGTTCATCTGTTTCCCTAGTCAGTGCTGTGATGGCACTGTCTGCACTGTCATCTTCCAGATCCATCTTTCTCATGGAAGTTACCAAAACTGGTGCTGACTCTTTAGCCTGTTTCCAGGGCTATTGCTCCTGGAAATTATGACATGGAGAATTCCACTCTGTGTTCTGTGTATTAACATATCGCTAAAGGATAAAATTTCAAATGTAGTTAGCTGCTCCAAGGCATGTGTCAAGGACATAAGTCAATATTTTGGCAACTAACCTTGGGAAACTCCTGGCACTGTCATTTTGCCAGAGTGGAGAGACAAAATGCCAGGTGCTTATGTTCTTTACACATTGTAATGAGACTGTGCTACCTATGAAGGTAATTCTGGAAAACTACAAGCTAGTTTTTAAAATATCATAAAAAGCTTATGTTTAAGTAAATTTATGATTTTGTGTTGGGACACATTCATAGATATCCTAGGGTGTATGTAACCCATGGATCACAGGTTGGGTAAGCCAGGGAGGGAGGCTTTTCGTGACCAGAAAGCAGGCATGTGACTTGGGACCTAAGCTCTCATTCAGTTTGCAGTAGGGAGCAGTGTGGTCATGGCTCTGTTGTAACGGTGGCCATCACTGTTCAGCAGAAGCAATAAACATTGCTGCTAAAATGCTTTTTGTGTGTGAGTGTTGGGACCTTTGGTGGTAGTTATTGGAATATTCCTGATCATTTTCCTTTGCCCATTTTTAAGGTCTAAAACTGTGGCCTTCCCTGAGATTTTAGAAGTCACTTAGTAGTTTTTCCAAAACAAAATAAAATAAAGCAAACACCCCCAAACAATAGCAGCCCAACAAAATAGCTTTTCTAACTAACTATAGCCATTAACACACAGCATACACATTTGAGTATGAAGACTCCAGTGCCAAATTGACCTCCAAAGAGGTGACAGAGGTTCCTATTTCAGTCCTCAGGGTTCACTCATTCAGATTCCTGTGTCTTTCCTCTAGAACTATATATATGTATTGCCTTGCAGTGATCTGTTTCTAAGAGGGGCATTTCTTACTCTTTCTCCTGTATTAAGCCTGTAATGTAGAGACTGACACGTACTCATTTATGTCTGCTAAATGAATGAATGAAATGAATTGTCTCTAAAGTGTTTGAGGCAGGCCAAAGACAGTATAGTCGGACCAGTGACTGGGAGTTGGAAGACTGTCCACTCAGCTCCTTATTCTGAGGTGGGAGCTAGTACCCAAATGAGGCAAGTGACTTGACCAAGAATTCAGAGTTGGTTAGGTTGAAGCAGCTGTCACACCCATGTGTGCTAGGTCTGTTGGAAGCCCACCTCCAAGTCCTGTGTGCGGGAACGTGCTGTCGCTTCCACAATCTTTTTTGTCCTAGGCTTTATGACCCAGGGGTAGATTTTAGCTGAAAGGATGACAGAGCAGCCAGCCCAAAGCTGAGGAGCTGCCAGAAAATAAAGCTGGAAAGGGAGAAAGGCTGGCGACCACCGGTTTGTGTGTAGCTGGAGGGCACGAACCTGTGCATAAAGGACCAAGCGCCCTCCTTTCTGTGCCTGGATATTTCGTTTCTCTTTTTACTTTGTATTGCTTTCAAACCAAAGGGAAGCCATGGCAGAGAATCTGAGCTGCATATATGAAAATGAAGGAAGTTATGGGATGGGAATGTTTTCAATAATGGGTCGGAGATACGGTCTTTCATAGGAAGTGAGTTGAGGCTGTTGCTAAGCTGTTGCTGAGGAACCGGGGTCGGGTGGGATAAGGGCTACTAATTCCAGTGAATTTTATCCTCCACCCCCCAAAACCTCTATTCCTTTATGTACAACCAGAATCAATTTTGAATGGAATGGGCAGTTGCTTATCCTATTTAAGGGCTCAATATTTTTTTGACATTTCTATTGCCACAGCTTGCTAGCTAGAAAAATATTCATAAAAGCCAAGTCCATTTTGAAGAGAACATCTGTAAAATTGGGTCAGCAGATACGTTACACGATGGAATGAAAGATGAAATACAACCCTGTCTGGTCTGTGCTTCACGGCAACAGGGAAGAGCTTTGTTTCCAGGGCGTGCGCTTGGATTGGTGCCTTTTGGCTATGATGACTCTGACCTGCCACCTAAGCCAGGCCTCTGCAGCCACCGCCTTTTGCCCTGGGTTTATGGGCTTAACTCCAGCCCAGAGGCAGACAGCAAGCATGTGGTTCCTCAAAGAGACCACTGGAGGCCGCTGTGGCACCAAGAACGCAGGAAGGACGCCCTTCTGGTGGCGCGGGGTGTCTCTAAGGAGTCATGATTATCACACATACAGACTGTTCTTGAATTCTAGTCCAGGATTTTAAAGACACTGTTGTGAATTAACGTGAATAAAATATTCGGTGGATGAAGCTCAGGTCCTGGACCCCATGGGGTTCTTTTCTAACTGCTTTCTAACTCGTTTTTCGCCCTCTGGGACTGGGTCTCATTTGCAGCCCAGAGGCATGGGCTTTATCTATGGCGAAAACGTCCTCCCCAGATGACACAAAGGTTGCTGCTGCAGCCTATACTATTCTCAGACATTTTTGCAAAGCGGGATATTATGCAGTCTTCTCTGTCAGCCATTACTGGCAGCAAATATCAGCCATCATGTGGACCAAAGAACCCAACTTGCCCTATTCAATGTGAAATACCATGTTAATATGAATTTCAGACACGCAGTTAAGAATTTCTTGATAAAATACATCCTAAATGTTGAGTGACTCATGCATACTTACATTGAACAATTATTTCTCTCCGATTCAAATGTGTCTAGGTGTCTAGTATTCTTGACAAAAGCTGCTCTTTTTACACAGGAAGAGTAATTAACTCAGGTTTGGAAGTCATCCAGGGGGAGCTTGGAGTCAGGATCATGAGCGCTGAAGTCGGACTTTAAGAGTTATATTGCAAGAAGGGTGGGAAAAAGTGCCGCATATTCACAGCAAGAGCAGAGAGAACCCTACAGCACGGGAAGGCAGTTCAAAGCAAGGAATTTGCTGGCAGGTAGTCAACTGAGGTAATGCTCTATTTCCCCCTCTTTTCTCATTTATTTATGTGTACATATATAGTGCATGCATGTGTGCATGTGTGTGTGCGTGTGTGTGTGTGTGTGATGTGTTGCTGTATGGCACATGTGTGAGGTCAGAGAACAACTTGCAGGAGTCTGGAAATCTGTTTTCTTTCTGCACTATATAGGGTCTGGGGATCTAACTCAGGTTATTAGACTGGGGAGCAAGCACCTTTATCCACTGAGCCATTTTGCCACTCCCAATTTTCTTTCCTTTAGGTTATGCCCTTGTGTTCACGTTTATACAGGTATGCCAGCTTCTGGTGACTTTATTCTAAATCCCACCGAAAGGCATGGTTCAACTTTAAACAATGGCCGTGATGCATTGGCTCTGAGAGACCTTGTACACACACATGCACAAGGCTGACCCTGGCATGGCCATTCTAGGATCCTGTGTGGGCCTGGGTCTGTGATCTTGTAAGAGAAAGCCTGGAATCACCTGGAGTTTGGAGTGTGAATTCAGAGCCATCCTTGACTAACGGTGTGGTTTTAGGCAAGTGCATTCGTGTCTCTGAGTTGTTAGCCACGTCCTCATGTGTAAATGCTACCGTGTGTCTGCTTACCTCAGTGTGTGCTTTTACCAGACCACGTGAGCTGTGAGCCTGTAGCAAACCTGAGGATCAGAATGGTGATGCTGCTGTATTATCACCTTGATTTTGGCAAGTCCTCAACCATGGGCTATCTAGGGAATGGGGAGTGCTGCTGACATTAGGAGTTTGTTCTCCTCATCCCCAGATGATTTTTGGTCCACTATTCATGGCCTTATGAAAGTGACCTCGATAATCAGTATTTACTTTGTGGGAGAAAGACTCAGTTCGAGACCAGCCTGGTCTACAAGAGCTAGTTCCGGCGCAGGCTCCAAAGCCACAGAGAAACCCTGTCTCGAAAAACCAAAAAAGAAAGACTCAGCTTGGAAGTACTAATTCCCAGCATCTTTGATTTCCTGCCTTGTACCTACATTGCCCTTCTAACAGGATGACAGACCAAAGATAGGTATGGTGGAGCTGAAGGTGGGCCTCATTTGCTAAAGTATTTCCTCTGGTGAAGGCTCCGATGGTTAGCTTGAACTGTCAACTTGATACAATCTATACTTACTGGGGAAGTGATTCTCAATAGGGACTGTCTGGATCAGGTTGGTCAGTGGGCACGTTTCTCTGGCACATTGTCTTGATTACTTTAATATAGCAAGACTCAGCCTAAAAGTGGGTGACATGATTTCCTGATTTGGGGCCTGGCTGTCTAAGTAGAGAAAGGGAGTTGAGTATTATGCATGCATGCGATTATTCTCTCTTTGCTCCTGGGCATCATGTGGCTACATGCTTCAGATTTCTACCCTGACTTTCCTGCAGTGATGCACTGGAACGCGGAACTCGCAGCTAGAACAGACCCTCTCTCCCCTCCATTGCTTTTTGTCGGGGTATTTTACTACAGCAAGGAGAGGAAACCAGAACAAAGACTGTGCTCTCTCACTCTTTCCCACGGAGTCTGCCACCTGGGCTGTTTTCTTTGTCTCCCTGGCAGTCTCCTGTCAGGCTGCAGCTGTTTCCCTTGCAAAACTGTAGCATGCATGGGGTAGGACTGAATTTGCTAAGGCTGAAGGGCACACCCTGTCCAAGGCACTGTCTATTAGGAGCAGCCCAGACCAATGCAGACAGCATTGTGCCAGGAGATAGTCTCAAGAAGTCCAGTGGGCTGGAGGGCCTTCAGCAGCTCCTTTGGCTGCTATTAACCTGCTTGCCATGTCAGTCAAGTTTATCTTGTAAATCCACTTCCCCAAATCAATGGCCTTCATTAGATTGTAACTAAAGAGGTTTCGGCATCTGTAAGCACTTTGGCAAATATATGAATGAGCTTATATGTGGGGTCTCCAAAGTAAGAGGATCAGCTTTGTGACTGTTTTTTTTTTTTTTTGCCAGTTGTTCCCAGAGCCAATTGAATAAGAGATTTTGAGGTATTTCATCTCTCCTAGAAGTATTCATTCATTCCTTTTCTTTATTCTGTTAATGTGAGATACCACCTGCACTTGGCCTGGCCATGACAGGTTTAGAAGCTTAAGAGTACCCCGGGGAATGGTGCCTGAGCTGCGGCTGGACTATCATAAGATCTGGGCCCTTGGGCTGACACTTCATTTTAGGCTCTGGTCGCTTGGAATTTTTTTGGAGGGAGATTGAAGGTTTCATATATTGGTTGAGGAAATGCAGCAAGATTGAATCAACTTGTGAGCTAACAGAGAATGGAGTCAGCTAGAAAAGAATAGAATGAACATCCTAGACTAGAATACGGAGCAGAACAGAGTGATGAATAGAATAGGCCTCTTCCATACCAGGCACAATTAACAATGTCTGCACAAGGATTCACAAGGCATGTGCTGGCTGACACATTTCTTGAGACTGGAATGAACCTGGAGGAAGGGATCAATTCACAATAACAGCAGCAATGGGTACAGGAAGGGGAGTGATGAGCAAGTGCTAAATCTTCACATATATAAGCAGTGTTTGTTAGCTAGGGATTTAGTTTGCGCTTCGATATAAATATGTTTATGACCTTAGCTAGTCAACTCACTGTTTTCTGCTATAGAATATTTATCTGGGGCTGGAGAGATGGCTCAGAGGTTAAGAATGCTGACTGTTCTTCTAGAGGTCCTGAGTTCAATTCCCAGCAACCACATGGTGGCTCACAACCATCTGTAATGAGATTTGGCGCCCTCTTCTGGCCTGCAGGCTTACATGGAGGCAGAACACTGTGTACATAATAAATAAAATCTTTTAAAAAACATTTATATGTGAGATGGACTCTCCTGGGATCACATGATAAATTAAGGTTTTGGATGTAATCAGTTTATTTGAGAGATTGTACTAGTTAGGATTCTCCAGAGAAGTAGAACCAATAGGAAAGATATATTATTTCACCAGCAAGTATATAACTCACACACTTACCTATCAAATTCATTTAGGTTAAGGGATTTGCTTATGTAGTGGTGGGGGCTGACAATCCCAAACTCTTTTGACAGACCAACAGGCTGGAGACTTGGAGAAGAGTTACTATTGCAGCTTCCGTTCAGAGGTATCTTGGAGGCATCTTCCTCCTTGGGATAACTTAGTCTTTTTGTTTTAAAGTTTTGAATTTATTGAATGATTCCTATAAATGGTGTTATGTTTTATTTAAAAACAGAATGATTTAAATAGTTACATTAAAAAGCAATAGGCCTTCATGAAACATTTACGTAGGTATTTGAGCAAACAAGAGTCTGTGACCTAGCCAAGCTGACACACATGATGGACTATTACAGAAGTGAGCTCTGAGGTACAAGTAGAGGCCAGACAACAGTGACACACACTTTTAATCTCAGTACTCAGGAGGCAGAGGGAAGTAGATTTCCCTGAGTTCAAGGTTAACCTGAACTACATAGTAACTTGCAGGCCAGCCAGTGCTATATAAAATGTGATACAGGAAAGTGAATACAATCAATGGAATGTGTGCTGTCAAGTAAGTTCCTGCTGTGGGCCATTGGAGTTGAATCCTGGAGACCTCTGGATATCCCAGTAGAACACATGACGCAGGGTGAAGGACTTGAGTTGCTGCATATCCACTAACAATGTCTCTTAGTTCTGGGTTCAAAGCTTCCTCAGTGTGGAGGATAACTTACTATTCTTTGGAGCTGCCGTGTGACTCAGACAAAGACAATCTCAGATTTGTGGAATATATATTCATATGTTATGAGGGCTATGGGGTATGAATGAGGTACAGAAAGTCTATAAAACAGTCTTCCTCACTGAGAAATTGTTACTATAATATGAGAAAATAGATGTGAATGCAATTTTAGTGTATAAATGAGGCATTCATTATCTAGCTAAAAGTCTAGAATTTTAAATAAAATGCATACAATCTGTCTTGAACTCAGTTCAATCAATACTGTACTGATAGATGCCATGCCAGGCTTATTAATAGCCATCATCTTTACTGTTGGGGAGGATGTTGTATTCCCTAGGGACCTTTTCTCTTTGCCCCTTCTGACCAGGTCTCATGTTATATACTATTAAAGCACCCTGCTCTTTTCTTTGTGAACACTTGTTCCTAAAAAAAAGGAACCATTCACTTCTTGTTTATCTCTGACTCCCCAGCCAAGCAAAGTCATTGGGATGCATGTTTAATAAATACCTAATTTTAAAATTAAGAAAATGTGACAGAAATCTTTTTTAGACTCTATTACAAATTAGTGAAAACTGCAAAATAACTTTTGGCAATAAGTCAGATAAAGATTAGATATATCTTTAGGATTCTGCCTAAATAAGAGAAGATAATACATTTTAATAAACATAACAATTATTTATAGGTAAATGGTCTCTTTTCAGGTATTTCAGGAAACCTTTTTTGGTAGCTCATTTTTTATTTTTATTTTTTTTTTTTTATTTTTTTTTATTTTATTTATTTTTTTTTTGTTTTTGTTTTTTTTTTTTTTAATTTATTCATTTATTTTTGTTAAAAGCAAAGTTTACATTTACTCCCCTTGTTCCCGGCCCTCCCGCTCC
>JAQHUG010000735.1:18166-37678 GCA_028555095.1 Dicrostonyx torquatus | reverse complement strand
AGCTTCTTTGTCAAATATTAGGTGTTCATAGGTTTGTGGACTAATATCCGGATCTTCAATTCGATTCCATTGGTCAGTGTCTCTGTTTTTATTTTTTTATTTTTAGTGTTTCTAGTGATGAGACTCGGAGGCACATGCATACCAGGCAAGCTTTACCACTGAACTGTTTGCCCACCTCAGAATTATGCTTTAGGACTGTTCTGGCCCCGAAATTCTGTTTACATTGCTTCTTTCTTCAAAGAGAGTGTGAGTTAATTATCTGAGTTAGGTTATGCTATGGTACCCTGCCCCATGACCATAGTGTAGTGCTATTGAATGACAAAGTCCAGCTTGTCATTCCACAGAGGCCTTCCCCACTGTAGATCAGCAGGCAGAGTCACACCTCATAATCACTCAGAAATGCAGGTCATTGGAGGCCTCAGAACAACGTTTGGAGTCAGAATTGTGGTAAGGAAGACTTCATGGCTACATACACTATAAAGGAATTAAAAGACTTAGGGAAAATTTTCAGCACTCTTCTAGAGCAGGAGTTGAAGGAGTATGACCCAAGACCTAAACATGGCCCCTTGTTTGCTTTTGAAAGTAAAATTTTATTGCAACATGGTTAAATTAACCCATCTATACGCTATCTTTAGCTACTTTTCCCCTATAAAGGCAGACCAAATAATGATCACAGAAATTATATGACTTGAAAACCATAAAACATTTACTCGATTTTGTTCTTTACAAAGTATTTCTAACTTCTGTCCTAAAGGGTGCACAGGACTGGGGCATTTAGATTTGTAGCAAAGGGGAGGGAGGCATTGACACCAGCATTGAGTGAAGAGATTGAGTGAAATCTTGTGTCATGTAAACCACAGGTTAAGTATCTAATTTCCGGTTGTGATTTGTGTTCTTTTCTGTGCTATATGCAGTGTTCCTTTCCAGTGTTTCCACGCTTAAGAAAACAGTCTGTTATCAGAATAACCTAGTTTATTGGTGCTTGGAGGAATGAAGAACACGGGCTCTGCTGCAAAACCAATGAAACAGGAAAGGAGAAGGTAATTTACAGGAACGAGAAATTTGAGAAGGAAGGTGTCAGGAGGTGGAAGCACTTTAGAGAATGCAGATGGATTTTTCTTTGGGCTGTCAGCTCACAAAAAGTTAACAGAGAGACTTAATAATTATAAAATCCCAGTCTTTGGTTTAAGCTTGTTCTTAACTAGCTCTTATATAACCTAACCCATTTATATTAATCTATATTCTATCATATTACCTCTCTTCCATATTGTACCTCCTGTGTCCTCTCCATGTGGTTGACAACTCTGCCCTTCTTTCCAGAGTTCTTTCTACCCATAAGTTCCTCCTATACCTCCCACCTAGCTATTGGCCATTCAACTTTTTATGACACCAATCACAGCAACACATTTTCACACAGTGTACAAGTATCCCACAACAAGAGAAAATCCTGAAAAGCTTGAAGATGCTTTTAGTTTTGGGTCTCATTAATGGATCAAACACCTGATAAAGATAACTTCAGGAAAGAAGCCTTCATTTTGGCTTCCAGTTCCGGGTCATATAGACTATGATGTTGGGGAAGGGCATGGTGGCAGGACCATGAAACTGGTTGCTATGTCCACAGGCATGAACTAGAATGATGAGGGCTCAGCTCTCTTTCTCCTTTTTATGCAGTCCTAAATCCATGCCATGAAATAGTACATCCACATTTAGGGTGAGTGTACCCAACCTCAATTAACCTAACCTATAAATGCCTTGCAGACAGTACTTAGTGATTCTAAATCCCATCAAGTTATCAGTCATGATTAACCACCCCAGATGAATCTGTATCTTTCACTGCATAAACTGTGAGCTTCATTTTACTTAGATTTCAGAAGAAATTATGAATCCGGATGCTTTTATAATTTGAGGTCATTTGTGTTATATTAGAATATGTTGAAACCTTAGGGATTGATTGATCACCCCCACTTTTTTCTCTTATTGTCTGAGTCCCAATTCACATGGGAAACAGACAGAGGAATGAGGCTGATGGAGTTATAGTATTACCATAATGCTTTCCCAAGATGCAGAGACTAAGTAATGGATGTAGATCCAAGTCACTTATACCATCATGTATGTAAGAGACAGAAGATAGGCTAAAGAGCTGCAAAATGCCATCCTGTAGTCACAAAACAACCACTGTAATTGGTAATTCAGTCAGCTGTAGTTACCAGCATTGGACCCACATGAGAGCAGCTCCACCAACAGTCAGTCAAGGAAGGGGGAGGGACTCATGGGCCTCTCCCTTTAGCCTCTGAAATATTGAGTAGTAATAGATTCAGAGAGAGGGGAATCATTTCCTTAATTGTATACCCTCTGCTGAACAGATAGCTTCAAACCCATAGTCATACAAATGATAGCCTTGGGTAATCTTGGTGGGTCAGAAAGCAAAAAAAAAAAAAATTAACATGAATATGAAGGATTGATTTGTGAAAAGGGGTGGGCAAGCAAGGGTGATATAGAAACAGGTGATCATTGTGCAAAGTATGTATATGTGAAAGGTTAAAAATAAAGATTAAAATAAAAAAAAATTGCAGTCATTCTGGAGAGACTCATTTGGAAGCTGGAGCCTGATCCTCACCCTATTTCAATTCCTGGTTTTCTCTTAATGTCTGTATTGTTGGAAGCTATTTGGGGTACAGCTGTCCTCCTTAGATAGAGAGTACTCATCAGTAGTCACTCAGCAGAGTCCTCAGCTTATTCTCCTTTTAATACCAACCATTGTCCCTTTGGGTAGTCTTAGGAGGCAATATATAGTCTGGCTTCCAAAAGGCTTTGGAATGGTCAAAACAAAGGCCTAATTAACTTTACTTGAAGACTGCTTTTTGTTCAAAGCTAATGCCCCCATCTTGTCTAGTAGAGCTCTTTAGGAATTCTGCCGTGAATTTGAATGACAAATTAAAGACTCTTAAGAATACAATGCTGGCAACATTAAGATGTCTTGATTTTAAATGTAACATTCTTCTATGATATAATCCATGGTGAGAAATGAAAGTGAAAGATTAAATCCTTTTGATTTTAGAAGGTAAAGCCTAAAGAAGTTAAGATCGAAAATTGAAATCTGCTTTCCTTATAAGTCCAAAGCGTAGATTTCCAAAGTTCAAAGAATCAAGACCAAAATTTATTCTGATTCCTTATTCTGCTCTGGCAGCTGATGCCTGGGTCTCCTCCTCCAGCAGAAGTGTTCCTCAGAAGTTAGTCTCTCCTGTGCCCCACAAGTTGACTCAGCTCTCAAATTGTTGCCATCCACTACCATTGTTGTACTCTACTCCAAATCCAGTGTCTTTTTCATTATATATAATAGATTTCTCTTTGTTTCTGATTTTTGACCTGCCTGAACCTGTAATACATATTGTAACCAGAAACAGTAGTTCTCCTGGTAACTTTCTTAAACACAAAATTTAATCAGTTGTCAAGTCATTATAAATTTACTTTCTCATTTCTTTTGTATCCATCCAGTTCTTTCACTAGCATTTTACTTGAGGAACTCTACCTTGCATCTTTAAAATCTATCAGTATTGTGGTAGTTTGAATAAAAATGGTCTTATAGGCTCATGTATTTGAATACTTAATCATCAAGGAGTAGCACTCTTTGAAGGAGTTAGAAAGATTAGGCGGTGTGACTTTGTTGGAGGAAGTAGGTCATTGGAGGTGTGCTTTGAAATTTCAAAAGCCCATGGCTAAACCTAATATAGAAACACTAGGCTTGTGCTCTGTGGATCAGGATGAAGCTCTCAGCTACTTCTCCAGCATCATGCATGCTGCCATTTTTACCACCATTATAGACAGAAGTTTCTGTCCAATCTGGTCCCACAGCTGTTCAATCCCAAAGAAACACACAGAGGCTTATATTAACCATAAACTGTTTGGCCTATTATCTCAGATTTATGATTAACTAGCTCTCACAACTTAAAGTAATCCATAATTCTTATTTATTGTTCAGCTGTGTGGCTTGGTACCTTTCCTCAGTGAGGCATTCTCATTTTACTTTCTCTGCTTCTAGATGACAACTGCATCTCTGCCTTTCCTATTACCAGAATTTTCCTAGTCTGGTTGCCTCACCTATACTTTCTGCCTGGCTACTGACCAATCAGCATTTTATTAAACCAAAACGAGTTACAAATCTTTATGGTGTACAAGAGTATTATCCTATATTGTAGTTGGAAGCTGTTAGTTCATTCCTGGATGCCCAGACTCCAGATATAATCACACAAAAATCTGTATTAATTGCAATACTGTTTGGCCAATAGCCTAAGTGTATTTTAGATAGTTCTTATATCTTAAATCAACCAATCTCTATTAATCTGTGCATCACCACGAGGTCATGGTCTACCAGCAAAGTTCCAGCATCTGTCTCCTACAGAGGCAGCTACATGGCGTCTCTTCAACTCTGCCTACTCTCTCTATATATCTTTTCCAGCCTGGCTATGTTCTATTAAGCTATTAACCAAAAGCAGCATTTTTATTGGCCAATGGCAATAAAACATACTCATAGCATACATCACCTCCCACATCACCTCCCGTTTTCTGTCTAAATAAAAAAGAAGGTTATAATTTTTTTAAAGATTTATTTATTATGTATACAATGTTCTGTCTGTATGTATGCTTGCTGGCCAGAAGAGGGCACCAGATCCCATTACAGATGGCTGTGAGCCACCATGTGGGTGCTGGGAATTGAACTCAGGACCTTCGGAAGAGCAGTCAGTGCTCTTAACGTCTGAGCCATCTCTCCAGCCCCAGAAGGTTATAATTTTAGCATAGTAAAATTACATACAACAAAACAGTTATCAAACAAGAATTATAGTTACTACATTTATAGCTACTTTATCTTTTATCAGCTATAACTAAACTATAACTACAACTAAAACTATCTATTCTTCAACTCTATTAAAGATGCCAGAAGCATATATTACCTTAGTTAACAAGAAGTGCATTGTAAACAACTTCCAAAACTCTAGAATTTACAGAGACATCTCTCTGCCTAGACAGTCACCCAAAGTTGTTCTGTAACATTGGTGCACCCATCTTCAGCCTACAGGCCCATAGTATCTGACAGACTTTTTCATGACGTGGGAAATTTCAAAGACAGTTCTGCCTATATTGGCAGTTTGTCAGTAACTTTCTTCTGTATCTTGCAGAATGTCTGGCAGACTTTTCATGAAGCAAGAACATCAAAAGACCATCTCACCTTTAGGCAAGTTCAGCAGTCATTTTTTCTGTGGGTTCTGCATGTCCAGTTCATACAGCATACCATGAAGCAGTCCAGGCAAGAACAGTTTCTTGCCCAAATGGTTAGCAAACTCCATAAGGAGCCTCTTTGATGCCCATCTTCCTCTTGAAGTAATTGTTGCTGCCAGGAGCAGTTGTGTCTCATTGTCATGAAAAATCCTAAGTTCTTAAAACATTTTAAATGCCATATTCCATAGGTCATTGGAAGGTTTGAAGATTATCTGTCTAACTGAAATATGTCTTTATATATTTAGAAAACCTATTATAGTCATCTATAATAATCAATTATAATCAAATATAATAATTGATTATTATAGATGACTGTTAACTTGTATTTCTTTTTTTCCATATTCTTTTATCTTTTTCATTCAAAAATTTACACTTCCTCCCCTTCTCCCAGTCCCCTCCTGCTCCCCCACTGAGACAGTGTGTCTGATCTAATGGGAGCTCACCAAATCCAACTGGACCGAGACTGATCGAGCATATGATCAAACCGGACTCTCTGAATGTGACTGCCAATGGGGGCAGACTGAGAAGCCATCGATAATGGCACTGGGACCTATCTCCTCTGCATGTATTGGCTTTTTGGGAACCTAATCTATTTGGATGTACACCTTCCTGGGCCGGGATGGAGGTGGGAGGGCCTTGGACTTAACTTGTACTTCTTAATTATATATTACATTTTTAAATGAGCTGCACAAACTCAGTACCTTAGTCAAGAGCAGAAATACACATATAACAAAATTGGCCTTACATTTTTATCAAAAGATCCATAACAGTGCAAAGTATTCATCTTTATATCATATCCTCTTTTAAATGTAAACAAACATTTATAAACAATATTTGGGAATTTGGGCATAGTTTTTTTCCAAACTGCTTTCTGCTTTTTGTTTGGTGAAGTATTTGGGGGGTTTATGGAGACCTTTTGGGTGGTCTTGGTCCATCAAGTCTTATTCGTCTGGAAGGAATCCACAGGTTCTCATCCTCTGTGGAAATAAAAGTAGACCCTCTTTTCCAAAGCAACATATCCTTAGACTCAAATTTTGAATTCAAGACACATTTAAAAATATTTATGTTGGTTTAGCTTAGCAACCTGTACAATGAAATGTCTCTCTGTACTTAGCTCACTGACAGTCCAAAAAATTCAAAGAAAACATAATAATATACATAATCCATAATCTCTTAGTATTTTCCATCTTTACATGGCTTATTTTTCTTACTCTATTACTTTTTCTTTCTTTCTTTATTTTATTATCCTTCCTCACTTAATATATGACTGTCTGTACTTTGTCTCTTTAAAGACTTTTTTTTTATAACTGTTTAGACTCTTTACCCTCTCTCAAGCCTATGTACATTTATCCAACACCATGACCCATTTAGAGGTCTTTTTCATCAGGATCTTTCTTTATTGTGTATCTGTAATTATTTTCTGACCAGGAGCACTTTTTTTTTTTAATGTTAAGCAGACGTGGCTAGGACCAACTCCAAGATACTGCCTGTTGCCTCTGCCTAGTCCAGTGTGGAGGCTTGTTCATTCATTGTCTCTGAAAGCCATGCACATTACCCCGTTTTCAGGCACATAGTGGGTCTGTGTTGCCATTAAGCAAGTTGTAGCATTCTGCTCACAAACCCCATTTAAATGCTCCGTAGCCAACCCTCCTGAAAGAGTCAGAGCCTTTTGTGCTAGTGAACCAGGAAGATGCCTTTTTGAAACCACAGAGTTTGTTTTTATTTTTGTTTTTGTTTTGCTGCTACTGTTGAATCAAGAAGACTTCTCTTAAAGGAGCCACTATACTCCTGTTTGCTGCCAGCAAATGGACCCCTTCTGGAAAAAGAAAATGTGGCTAAACCTTGTGTTTCTTGTGTGTCTAGAATTTATTTTCAAAGCTGTCTCAGATTTTGTGTGGATTTAGCTGGCACACATTGGCAGGCCAATCTGTTGGCAGAGGCTGTTCGTTCGTTCCTGGCTGTTCAGACCTGAAATAATCACATAGAAACTGTATTATTTGCAATACTGTTTGGTCAATAGCTTAAGAATATTTCTAGCTAGTTCTTATATTCTCAACTAATCCATCTCTATTAATCTTTGCATCACCATGACGTTGTGGCCTACCGGCAAAGTTCCAACAGGGTCTGGTGGGGGTGTCTGTCTCCTGCTAGTGAAATGACATTTCACTAGCTCTGCCTACTCTTTCTCTATATCTCTTCCAGCCTGGCTATATTCTGTTAAGCCACTGGCCATAAGTAGGTTCTTTATTAGCCAGTGGCAATAAAATATATTCACAGCATATATCACCTCCCACATCAATTAACTCCGTGTATATCTGCCTCCTCACTTCTGTAATTACAAGGTTATACCACCATGTGTGGAATTTTGCAAATGTTGGTACCAGAGATTAAACTGAAGTCCTTTTGTTTGCTTAGCAAGAGTTTTTACTGAGTGAGATTTCTTCTTGACCTCCATTTCAGTTTCTTTATTTCAAAGAATAGTCTACAGTATTTCACATCTTGAGCAAAAAATAAGGAAGATTCATTCTCATAGATAGTGGATTTAAGACCATTTTTCATGGCCTCCTCATGAGAATGTCCCCCTTCCCCTTTTAGGGGGCATGGACCCTTAGCTGACCCATTTATTTGGAGTCCTATTTAATTAACCTTTCCCATTGCCTCTATTTGGCACTACACTCCCCACTTTGTCTCTAATACCATCAAAGTTAAATATTTAGAAATTAATCCTTAGTGATGTGGTTTAGTGATTTTCAGCTCAAGGTGGATTCAACCTAGTGACCTCAGTGGGAAAGATTTTTTTTTTAATGTTTTGTTTTTTCTTTCACTGTTTCAAAGGGTTGGTATTATACTTTTCACACATCACAAATTTGCATCTTCAAAAGCTGGAAAACATCAGCACTTCAGAAAAATATAGTGCAAAATATGTCACCATCTACTTGCCTGGACTAGTCATCAAAGGAAAAAAAAACATCATCTCCTGGACTAGGTCAGCATTAGGTGCTAACGTTCAGACCCAACTTAGGCGCATCTTCAATCTTCTTTAACTCCATATATTATAAAATCCTGGCTGCACACACTCTGAACTAGGCAGTTGGTAAAGCTAAAGGCTTGTTTCAACAAAAAGCCAACAATGTTTCACTGTTTGGCTAGCTTAGCTTCCCACTGTGGTCTAACACCTTCCATGAGGCCTTCCTCTCTAGCACAGGCATGTTGGGTTAGGAGTCAGCATTCCACAAGTATTTCCTGAGGGCCTCTCTCCCAGACCCCTCTCAACATGTGCATTCATGGCCAGGTCGTTTATCCTGTCTGCCACCTTGGGCTGATGAAAATGTTACTTTGACTTATGGCTTGAGCACTTCCTCCGAAAGTCGGAGACCCCAAGTGAGTTCTATCCCTAAGTTTTCTTCATGGAAAGGTTTTCATTGTTTATAGTCTGTGAATTTTGGATGGCAGCCAATGCTGTAGCCAGGAGGAATGCTTTCTCTGTGGGATTTCTCCTGCAAACACCACCATGAATAAATACACAATGTTTTATCAGTCTACTCACCTTTATAGAAATGCTTTCTTTGAGAGGATGATGGTGTAGTTTTTAAAATCATAGCTATCTTATGCTCTTAATAGTCTATCATATTTTCATTTAATTTTTGTGAGATTAGTGTAACCTCTTTTTGGAACCGAAGGTAGGACGAGGGGAGAAATTCAGTTATTTTTGTGTTGTGCAGAGCTAGTTTCCCACCAGAACTCCTTTTAGTTTTGAATGATGAGATAATTTCAGCAGGAATTACTAGTGCAAACCCCACAAAGCTGTCTATGGGATGAGGAATTGGTAGCTGGCAAAAAGTTAATCATTTGACTTTGATAATATCTCCTCTTTAACAGAGGGAAGTAGTAAAACTCTAGTGACAGCTTTTAGACAGAAGTGATGTAGTTAACACTATGTAGTCATTGTGTTGTTGCAAGTGGAGGGAGAGGAAAGGTGCCAAGCAAAGCCACTAAGTGCTACCTAGGGCTGGTGGCTGGTGGTAATATTTATCAGAAACCATTTCTTGGTCAGGTTACCACATTATAAAGAAGTGCAGTTTTAAAACTATTGCTGTTTTGAGACAATCTGTCATTAAATAGCCTTGGCTTGCTTGATACTTGTTTTGTGGCTCAGGATATTCGTAAAATCATGACAGTATTCCTGCCTTAGCCTCACAAGCGCTAGGTTATGCAATACAATACCTAGCTGGGAAATACGTTTGAACTGATTTTGAACAATGAATTATTTGGGAAATCCAAGGGAGCCCATGTTTAGCTCCACAATGCCATGTACCCATATGCACATTGTATCTATTTTTATATATAGTTTCAGAGAGCTCACTGATTTATAAAGGCCTTCTCCCTAAAAGAAAATAGAGCTATTATCTTTTACTATGCTAAGCAATCCATTTATAGGGTCGCATTCTTAGTGTTTAGTTGTCTGAAGATACCAGAAATAGGTATATATTCAAGCTATTAGAAACACTAGACAGTGATGTGTAAGACTAAACATTAAAGAATTTTTTTGCAGGGCTTCTCTCTAGTGACAGAAAGAATATATACTAATTTTCACTATCCCAAGTCCCGGGAAGTAGAATCATTTCCAAATGTCACTCAGAGAGGTAGGCGACCATATTTTATTTCACTACTGAGGGAGCTTAGTGCCTGTCCTTGTCCCTCAGCAAAGATCTTGTTCTTGATAACTCCAGAAGCAATGATTCTTCCCTCTAGACATCACTGGTCATACACAGTAACTTGGACTTCTTTGAACTCTTTTCTGTGCTGATTAACATATTTTTCTTTCCTTTTCAGCTAGACTGTCTGGCTAGTAAGTTTTAGGGGTTCTTCTCTCTTTCCTTCCTCTGCACTGGGTTTACAGACACATGTTGCCATACCAGCTTTTTACATGGGTGTGGGGGATCTGAACTCAGGGCCTCATGTTTGTATAAGTCCTTTGCCAACTGAGCCTTCTCTCCAGCCACATTTGATTCACCCTGTAGCAGTAATGCTTGTTTTGTGTCTTTTCTTACCCTTTACTATAGAACTCCATGTGGACAAGAGTGGAAAAAGTAGTCAAGGCTATTAATGAGGGATAGCTCCTGTTAGTCTTATAGTCATTTCCCCCAACTGAATAACACAAATGTATTTGTTAAAAAGTGTGTCATTGCATTTAAAACCCTGTTTCTAGCCACTTACCAGAAACCCAATGGGTCCACATTTGAAGATTTAAGGTAGGTTACACAATGGAACAGATAACTGCTTACTTTGTATGGTCCACAATCCTCTTCAAATATTGGGACATGAGGGTTATCTGATGTCTCCAACTGTTGCTATTCATTCAGGTATCCAAAGATGGCAAAAAGGACAACTTCCCTCCATGATATGAAAATAAAAGGGACTTTTTCTGGGCGCTGATGGGACAAAGTTACTTTGGAATGTAAGGGCACCTGGCAAAATCTGTACCGCAGTGATATCTGGGAAGGGAGCTACACTTAAATCTTTCATTGATCAGTAGGAGAGTGGGACATCTGGAAAGATGATAAGGATCTTAGCCCAGTTATTACTTTCCTGTCAAAAGTTTGACAGTTGAGCTGAGGTCAGCTGTTTCCAACAATAAGAACCAGTGTTGCAAACTAATGAGTGGTGTTGGAGAGAAAGGAGTGTCAATGGCACAGATCACACAGATCCTGGGGCACTGCCCCATACTTTTATTCCTTAGATTGGCCTTACACCTCATAAATCTGTCAGTCATTTTGAATGAAATTTCTGTTTGTATTGGGCAAACCATTGCAGCATTTGGTATAAGCTATTTGGCAAGCGTTAAGACAATGAAGACTGGAATTCACATTGAAATTAGGCACAGTGATGAAGTTTTATCTTAACTGATCATTTCTTTGCTACCTCTAATGCTGTACACCTATTAAAAATCCAGTGTCACTTTTCCTTCAGTTTAGAGAATTGAATTTGAATCTTCTCATTTGGGTTGCCATCTGGTGTGCTACTAACAGTCTCAGAGAGTAAGAGGCCATCTGTTAATACTTTTTCCAGGAAGCCTTTTATAGTGCAGTGAAGTGGCAACTCTCAAAAACACATTGTAATGACTTACATGATCTTGGACATACATACAAGTTGAGGCTAGTATTTTATTTCTATATACATAACTTTTTTTTCTTTCAGGGAAAAGAGGAATCAGGAAATACTTGCATGCACAAAAGCTCCTCTTCAACATGTGAAGAGCCATACAGTTATGGGCCTCATGGCATTTAAAAAATAAGACTATAAATACGCACTGAGAAATGATGATGATATTTACAGTCGTGGGATATTCACTGTCTTTCAACTTCAATGCTACATGTCTTATATGCATTGTATTGTTTTTCCCTGCCACTTATCCTCAGAGGTAGTTGCTGATAACATACAAGTTATGAATGGAAAAAAAAAACTAGGCTTCAGACAGGTTAATAACTTTCTTACGACATATCAAGTAGTAGCCATCAGTTGAACAGTTTGATTTTTAAAATTTTGTTTCTGATCTTCAAGCTCATGCTACTTTCACTCTTTTAAGAAACAAGAAAAGTCTGCCTTTTTGAAATCAGTCAGAAACAAGCAATGAGACCTTCTGTTGCCAAATGTAACAGTTTAGAAAAATGTGATCAAGGACAGCTGATGGTTTTGATCCCATTCATTCTATTACCTGCTCCATTTCTCACCTCCCTTGAGAAACCCTCCTCCCCTGTTATGATCCCCTTTCTACTTTTATGACCTACAACCACATATAAAAATAAACACACAGAGTATGGGTCCTTATGGACTAGGTTTTGTTGTAGTTAGAAATAATCCCAGAGTCCCAGGGTTTAGCAGAAAAACCTATTTATCATGCTTGCTGCCTGTCTGAGTCAGGTCACCGGAATTCTGTTCCATATGATCCCTCATCATGTTGGGCCCTTTGTCCTTCTTCCTACTATCATGACTGTAGTGACAGTGTCCCCTTCTCACTTCCTTACATGTCTCATCAGCCAAAGCCAGGAATTGGCCACATTAAGAAGGAAGGTTAAAGTATAGTGAGTGATACATGAAGATGCCATGATAAAACTGACTACAGTGTTATTTGTGAAGAAGTGAACTTTAACCTTCCTTCTTAGTTTGGCCAAGTCCTCACTTTCTTTCTTGTTCCCCTCCTGCAGTTTCCTCATCAGTGGCCCTCTCATGCTGGTTCTGTGTCTTCTCCCAGTTAGTCCATGTGTTCCATTATCTCTTTGTTTCCAGACTTCATTAAAACTCTTCCTCCCCCCCCCATGATCCCTTTTCTAGAAAAACTAATGTAATCCGATTTTTTCAATTTTGGGGATTATCCTATGCTATTGGAGTCTACTCAGAAAGCCATTGACTATGTTTAAGTCTCAAAGTATGTTTCCTGTTTTCTTTCCTATCACAATATAGAAGTTTCAGTACTGTTTCCTCGTGCTGTAGTGGCTAGGATTAGGCCCTTCAGTGTTTCAGGATTTACATTGGGATTACTGATGCATTTTGAATTGACTTTTGTGTGGGGTGAGTGATACGGTTCTAGTTCCATTATTCAGCATGTGGAAATACAAGTTTCCCAGCACAATTTGTTAAAAAGGCTCTCTTTACTTCCTTGTAGGGTTTTGAGACTTCTGTCTAACCAAGGTGGCTGCAGGTGTGTGGGATTATGCCTAGGTTCTTTCTTCTACTTTGCTAGTGTCAGGCTTTGTTTGTACCAGTACCATGCTGTTTTCACTACTATGATTCTATAATTAAGTTTGAGGTCAAGTGCTGTGATACTTGAAGAATCATCTGTGCTTAACAAGACACCAGAACTACTAAAGTGATCCCTTTGCTTTGCTGGGCTACTCCATGCTGGCCTTTGATGACCAGTACTGTGTGAAGAGTAAGCCAAATAAACAAACCCTTTCTTCCCCGGGTTGCTTTGGTCATGGTGTTTTGTCACAGTGATAGTAACCCTAACTAAGACAGTATACTGGGGTTTGCTGTGACAGATCTGACCATGTTGTTTTGGGGAGGACTGTGGAAGGACTTTGGAATTTTGGGTTAGAAAAGCCATTGAGTGTTGAGAGCTCATTGGGCTGTTCTGTAGGAGCTTGGAAGATAAGAACATTGAGGGCAGTGCAGATGATGGAGGCCTGGCCTGTGAAGTTTCCGAGGCAAACACAGACTCTACTGGACTTTTTGTGTGAAGAACCTGTGAGGTCTGGTCAGCTGGGGCTGAAGAATCAGCTGTGATTAACAAGAGACCAGAACCACCAAAGTAAAACCTTTCTTTTACTGGGACAATTGATGCTGGTGACCTGAAACTGAGAATTTAGCAGTGATTAATTAATCAGCATCACTAGGGTGAAATCTTCTGGGAAGTGTTTCCGAGAGGCTGTGTTCCAGAAGGGGCTAAGGTTGTATATTAGCTAATATACGTTAGCTCCCTAGACCCAGTGAGTCCATTTTGTGTTGGGTATGTGACTTTTCACTGGATCCTGGTTGGTATACTTTTAAAGAAACACTGAATATACTTTCTTTTCTTTTTTGTCTTTTTGAGACAGGGTTTCTCTGTAGCTTTGAAGCCTGTCCTGAACTAGCTCCCTGTAAACCAGGCTGACCTTGAACTCACAGAGATCCTTTGTCTCTGCCTCCCAAGGGCTGGGACTAAAGGCATACACCACCACTGCTCTGCTCTTCTTAATATACTTCTAAAGAAAACCAATTTTCCCTCTCCCAGCTGGTAATTGGACTTAATACCCATATCCCCTCTCTGTGCTTAGAGCTGGTCTTGTGTATGCTGTTATAGTAACCATTGTGAGCGTATGTGTGCAACTCTCTTGCTGTGTCCTGAAAGATGTTATTTCCTTATAGTCACCTACTACCTTGCAATATTTCCATTTTTTCTTTCACCTGCACCTTGACCAGTTGTCATTAATTACCATATACTCTAAATAGAAGCTTGTCTGACAAGGTTTGAAAGACTCTATAATCCATGTCTGTAATCAATTGTTTGGAGTTGGTTTAATACTATATGTCCCTTTGGAAGAATACTAGTCGTTTCTCCCGTAGGGTCTATTATCTGCCTCTAAATAGTGGTGCAATATATGGAATTAAATCTAGTGGAGTGGGTCCTAAGTCCAATAAAAAAGTAGTTGGCTAATCCCATGATGTGTATGCCACTATTGTACCTGTCAACAGTCATTATTTTAGTTCTCAGAGTTCACAGGTGGATAAGATTGATAGTTACTTTTCTCCTCTGGCAATGTACATGGCACCTTCTAATACTTTGAAAGCTATCCACTATGAGTGAAGCTTCCTGCTCAGTAACATAATTATTTCTTCATGTCCTATGACTCAAGTAATGTACTGTCTTCAGTAATGGGGTTATCATCAAATATTTTAGAGGGCAAATGTTTATCCCTTATAGCATTTAATATTGTTCCTTTGTATTTTTTGGCATTTATACTATAATATGCCATAGAGAGGCTCCTCTCTGGTCATAAATGTTTGAAGTTATAAGTGCCTTATCTTTTATGGCTATTTTTCTCTAGATTAGGGAAGTTTTCTGCTATAATTTCATTAAATAAATTATTTAGTATTTGTTTTAGATTCTATGTAGATTCTTGGAGTTGGATTACAGAGTTCATGTTCTCTGTGATTATGCTCATTTATTTTGCTTTCCTTATTAGTGTTTTCATATTGTGTCTCATCACTCTTGTCCTCCATCCATAATTTTTCTTCTCCTTGGTCGAGTCTATTATTTTCAGTGAGTTTTGACTTTGATTCAGTAGGCTTTTATATCCAGAATTACCTTTACTTTACTTTTTCACAAAATCTTGATTTACTCACTGAAATTTTCTTCCATGTTGCTGACTTTTTCAGGTTGTTGATCATTTTGATTAAGAACATCTGGTATTTTACCATTTCAAAAGTATCTTTGACCTTAGCATTTGAGCAATTGTGTGTTTTGAAGGAGTCATGTTGTCTTGCTTTTCATTGTTTTTGAGGGTTTTTTTTGTTCCAATTTATTCCTCTTGATTATTTTTTTAGATTAGGGTGGAAATCTTATTAGGAACCTACTTTTGAAGGCTCAATTCCCTGTACCACTTGACCATAAAGAAACAAACTGTTGTAGTAACATCAAACCATAAAAGATAAGAAATGCACTTAAAATTACTTCTGTATCACTGCACCAGTGGACATGAAATTGGAAATAAATAGCAAAACAAACATAGAAAGTGCAGAAATTATAAATGAGTGCTATAAAGGAATGTGTATTAGTTCCCTTTCTTGTTGCTGTGACCAAATAGCTGAAAATGAACAACAACTCAAGGGAGGGTTTATTTTCACATATAATTCAAGGGAATAGTTAATTATGCTTTGGAGGGCACAGGGGAAGCAATGTGAGGCACCTGGTCACATTACATATAATCAGGAAGCTGAGAAATGACTGATGGCACTTTGTTTAGTTTTTTCATTTATTCAGTTTGACACCCATCCCATGAGATAGTGCCACCCACATTTAGGGCATGTCCTTCCTCAAATAAAGCTTTATGGAAACATCCTTATAGACCCACTCAAAGTTGTGTTTTCATGAAGATTAAGGTTTAACTAAATTGTCAATCAAGATTAACCATCACAAGTTTACCATTTGTAAACTTGATACCCAAACATATTATTTTTAAACACTAAAATTTAACTCTCATCCCTAAAATTTTACTGTTATCACCAGTAAAAAAATGCATTTAATCCAGTGCTTTTGTCTGATGTCATTAATTGCCTTTTGAGGATCATGTGTTGGTCTTCCTATTCAATATCTAACACACTTCTCCTTTGACTCCACAGCCTATGAGCATTGGATACTGCTAGACATAGTATTGTTTTTCCATCTAATTAGTGTTGACTCCAAATTATATTGCATTTTCTTGTGTAATTATCTTAATATTTACTGTTTTTGAGAATTTTACATATGACTACTGTATTTCCTCCGTTGTCCCCTCCTCTGTCTTCTCAAACTCATGGCCTCTCATTTTTTAATTATCATTGTTACACAATACAGACTCAGTCACACATACAGACACACACACACAGTATCTTTCCCTTTAGTGTTGCTCATTTGCATATGTGTTTAGGGTCTGATTATTTGGCATTGGATTGGCCTTTAGCCCAATTTCTGGAGAAGACTGATTCTGTCTCAGCAGATATTAATGACCTGTAGCTATTCATTTAGGGATGTGGCCTTGTGAGATTTTTTTCATCCAGATTGGCATGCTAACTGATATTGTCATTATGAAGACCTTGCTTAGGCAACCATATTGTTGAGATTTTGTGGTCACAGCTTTCTTGTCATAGCTAGAAGACACAAACTTGTATCAGATATCCTGGTCCTCTGGCTCTCAGAATCTTTCCACTCTCTTTCACCATGGTCTCTGAGCTTCAGATCTAGGCATTGTGCTGTAGGTATATCTGATATTAAGATAAATTAGCCTGTATCACAGTTTTGTGTTTAGTATGTTACAGTATCTTTCCAGGACTTTTATCTAATATCATTAATGCTAGGCACCCATGGTCAGTTGTTTTCCGTATTTGATGACTTGTGGATTTTGGTAATGGTCTCTTTTTGATACAACAGCAGGCTTCTTAGAGGAGGGTTAAGAACTACATCTCTGAGTATAAGATTAAATATTTATAATGAAGTTAGAAATTATACTAGTTTAAGAAAGTAGTGATAGTAGGTTTTCCTTTAGGTCAGCAATTCTCAACCTGTGCATTGCAACTCATTTATTTGTCGAACGACCCTTACACAGGGGTTGCTTAGACATTCAGAAAACAAAGACTTTTACATTAGGATTCATAGCAGTAGCAAAATTACAGTTACAAAGTAGTAATGAAAATAATTTTATGGTTGAGGGTCATTAAAACATGTGCTACTGTATTAAATGGTTTCAGCATTAGGAAGGCTGAGAATCACTCCACTAGGTTCTGTGGCCTTCCTAGTAGTCATGGGTAGTTCGCTGATATATACTTATTTTTCTGTGTGTGTGTGTATAACTTTTTTTTTTTTGGTTTTTTGAGACAGGGTTTTTCTGTGGCTTTGGAGCCTGTCCTGGAATTAGCTCTTGTAGACCAGGCTGGCCTCGAACTCACAGAGATCCACCTGCCTCTGCCTCCCAAATGCTGGGATTAAAGGTGTGCGCCACCACAGCTTGGCTGTGTGTGTGTAAAACTTTAAGTAAACCCGAGATAATGTGATTTCCTATGACTTTTGCAAAGATCCTGCTTACTATTTATAAGTGTTACAGCTCTGAAGGGAAAGGCATCCTGGCTGTCTGAAGCCCAGCGATGCCTATAACTCTTCCGGTGGTGGATGGAATGTAGCAGTTCTGTTTCTCTCCAGCAAGAGCCATTACAGCTCAGCTCTACTCTGTTCTGCTAAAGGGAGTTTCCCTGCAGAAATGTAGCAGCTCTGCCCCTGCTCCAGCAAAAGCCATAACTTCTCTGCCCTACTCCACTCCAGCGAAAGAAGGTTTTCGTCTAAACTTCATTCAAGAGATTTATTCAAATGGAGGAATCCAGGAGAGTAGCTCCCTCTGCCAGGGTAGAAAAAGGCAGCCCCCAAATGAACAAGTACAGGGGTTTCTTAGAGGCAGAGTTTTTCCAGGGTGAAGATTTTCAGGATGGGAATTGGTTAGATTTCAATCCCTGAGCTTGGACAAACTCAGAGATTGGCTGGAGTCTCTTCTCAGGGATTGCTTGGTTTTGTCTCAGGAACTTGTTGCTTTTCATGCTCAGTTATTGGGGCAGAATTCATTTCTTTGGCTCTGGTTTCAGCCCTAAAGTCTGTTTCTTTTCCTGGCCCTTTTTGACACTTTGGCTCTGGTTTCAGGAACAAAGAATTGTTCTGATTTCAGGGTCAGGGTGTGTCTTTGGCCGGCCCTTTATCCTGCACTATTTATTCCCCCCTCGATATTGCTGCCTCTTTTCCTTCCTTGTTCAAGTCTTCTCATCTAACTCCCCCTCTTCATAGTGCCACTTACTCTTCCCCTCTTTAGAACATCTCCCTCAAACTTGGTCCCTTTTTACTTTCTTGGTATCTTTGGTGACTCCAGGTTACATACTCTCATGTAAAGATTAAGAGCTAAGATCCACAAATAAGAGAGAACATGCAGCAATTGTCTTTCTGGATCTGGGTTACCATCAATTTTATTTTTACTTTACAGTTGAATAGAATCCACCTGTGTATGTGTACCATATTTTCCTTATCTATTCATCATGTAAAGGACAGTTAGGTTGTTTTCATTTCCTAGCTATTGTGAATAAAGTAGTACTGAACACGGCTGAGCAAGGATCTGTGGAGCAGGAGGCAGAGTCTTTTGGGCATATGACTGAGAATGGTATATCTGGGTTGGATGATAAATTTATTTTTAGCTCTTTCAGAATTTTTTTTTATTTTTAGTTTTTTGACAATTCACACTGTTTTCATAGTGGCTACAAAAATCAAATGACAAGAGGTGATTATTCACTGATGGAGGTGCAGCTACATTGCGATATAGAAATTTCACCCAATAGTGAACGAGGACTCTCATTTCTCCACGTTCTCATGAACATTTGTTCTTTTTTTGATCACAGCTATTCTCATTGGGGTAAGATTAAATCTCAAAGAAGTTTTAATCTGCATTTCTGTAATTGTTAAGGATGTTGAGATTTTTTTTACATATTTTGAGATATTTATTAGTTCAGATTCATAGTCCATTTTTAATTAGGTTGCCTGTGTTCTTGGATCTGCTTTTCAAGTTCTTTATATATTCTGCAAATTGATCTTTTGACAGAAGAATAGGTGGCAAAGATTCTCTCTGACTTTGGGCTTCCTTACCACTCAGTTGATTGTTACCTTTTCTGTGCAGAAGTCTTTTAGTTTTATGAAGTCCCACATATAAATCCTTGGTCTTAATTTCTGAACAAAGAGAGCCCTATTCAAAGAATCCTTTCCTATCCTCATATGTTATAGGGTACTGCTGAGTTTTCTTCTTGCAGACTCAGTGCTTCTCGTTTCACTTTGATCCACTGAGAACTGTTTTTCATGCAGGGTGATAGATTGGTGTGGAAGTTTTATTTAATACACACAAGTTTAATAGGGGCCAGATACACACACAGATTACTATACCAGAAAGAGCTCCTCCGAAGAAGCAGGCAGGCCAGTGATCC